>JAQZBX010050144.1:0-19737 GCA_029593785.1 Cabassous unicinctus | reverse complement strand
CCATATGTTTTGATATGTTGTGTTCTTCTTTTTTTTTTTTGTCTCTAGATATTTACTATTTTCTCTTGCAATCGCTTTGACCCACTGATTATCTAGTAGTGTTTTGTTTATCCTCCACATTTGAAATTTGTAATTTTTCCTCTTTCACACCTATTATTGATTTGCAGCTACATTCCAATATGATAAGAGAATTTGCTTTGTATAATATCAAACATTTTATATTTATTGATAACTTTTTTGTGACTCAATATGTAGTCTATTTGGAGAAAGGATGGCACTCGAATAGAATGCACAGAATTTATAACCTGCTTATTAGGGGTGCAATGTTCTGTATATAGCTGGTACATCAGTTCGTTTATCATATTGCTCAAGTTTTTTGTATACTTGTTGATATTTTGTTGAGATTTTTATCTGTTGATGTGAGCAGCGTGTTGAAGTTTCAACAATAATTGTAGAGACATCTGTTTCTTTTCTGTTTTGCCAGATTTTGTTTCAAGTATACTGTGGAATCCTGTTTAGGTGTATAGACATTTATACATAATCTCTTATAACTTTTACATTTGATGTCTGTTTTATATGTTATTAGTATAGCTATACCTGCTCTTTTATCTTACTGGTTGCATAAAATAACTTTTTTCAGCCTTTGTTTCTCAGCATATTTTTTCTTTGGGTTACAGTGAGTCTCTATCAGACAGCACATGGTTGGCTCATGGATTTTTACCCATTCTGTCATTCTGTATCTTTTGATTTGGCAGTTTAATCCAATAACATTTAACAGTATTACTGTAAAGGCATTACCTATTTCAACCATTTTTTTTTCATTTGGCTTTCATATATCATATCATATTTTTCTTTCATATTTCACCCTATTAGTTACTCTTTAGAATAGTTTTCACTTCTTTAGTTTCCTCCAATAATCTCTCTTCTGTCTTTTCCTTTCATTTTGCAAAACTTCTTTTAGTATTTTCTGCAGAGTGGGATGCTTGTTTCCAAACTTCCTTATTTTGTATCTGTGACTATTTTAAACCCACTTGTATTTTGAAGGACAATTTTGCTGGATAAAGAATTCTTGGCTGTCACTTTTCTCTTTCAGTTTCTTAAATATATCATATGTCTGTCTTCTTGCAATGGAAAAACATATTCCAAAACTGGAAACACAAGATACTTCTGTAAACTGTAAAAAGTTTAAATAGGATGTTATTTTGACAATATTTTAAATTTTAGTCACATCTTATACTTTTTTTTGTTTTTATTTTTTTAATCTAATTTAATTTTTTAGTTTCTGTTGAGAAATTCACACTGTCTTACTAGATATCCCTTGTATGTGATTTTCACATCTTCCTTGCTGCTTTCAGAACTTTCTTTTTATCTTTGACATTTAAAATTCTGTGTAATATGTATCTTGTATTAGATCTATTTGGATATATTCTGATTTGAGTATGTTGTCCTTCTTGGATATGTATATTCAAGTCTTTATTGAAAGTTGGGAAATTTTCAGCCATTATTTCATACAATACCCTTTCTGCACCTTTTCCCTTCACTTTTCCTTCTGAAACTCCCATGACACGTATATTGGTTTGCTTCATGCTATCATTCAACTTCTTGAAACACTGCTCAATTTTTTTTCTGTTCTTATCCCTCTTTGCTCTACTCTCCCTTTAACTTCAGTTGTTATGTCTTCTATGTTGCTGATTCTTTCTTATATAAATTCAAATCTGCTGTTGTATCCCTCTAATGTACACTCTATTATGTTTCTATCCAAGCTTTGAATTCTTCTTTGTCCTTACCCTGTGTCTTCTCTTTTTTTAACATTATCAAAATATATGTATTTTAATTCACAATGAAAAAACATATTCCAAAACTGGAATGACATACTTCTGTAAACTGTAAAAAGTTTAAATAGCATGTTATTTTGACAATAATTTATATTTTAGTCACATTTTATAGTTTTTTGTTTTCATTTAATTTTTTTTTATTTTTTAATTTTTTTAAAAAACTATACTTAGATACATAAATGTTACATTAAAAATATAGGGGATTCCCATATGTCCCACTCAGTAATGCTCGCACACTTTCCTACATTAACAACATCCTTCATTAGCATGTTACATTTGTTACAATTGATGAACCCATATTGGAGCATTGTTACTAAGCATAGATTATAATTTACATTATAGTTTACAGTCTTTCCCGCACAATTTTGTAAGTTATGACAAGATATATAAAGGCCCATATCTGTCATTGCAAAGTCATTCAGGACAATTTCAGAGTCCTGAAAATGCCCCCACATTACACCTGTTTTTGCCCTCTTCCTCCTCTCAGAAAAACAGTAAGTCTACTCTAGTCCATTGTTCATTCCCCAATCCTGAGGATTCTGGGATGGGGATGCTATTCCAAGTCTAACTGAGAGGGGCTTTGATCCCATGGTGCTGATTGATGGGACTGTTTTTCTTGCAGTTGCAGATTCTCTCTCTTCCTTGGGATGGTTGTTGTCCGTCATCATCTCCTTGTTAGTTGTCCTCGGTGAGTACAATGAACTAGAGAATAGTTGTTGCAACTCTGTGGAGACTCAGGATCCACCTGGCACATGGACAGCCCAAAGATTTAAGTCTCTTGGATAGATACCTATCAACTCTAGTACTATCCAGTGACTTCTTAATGTCATTTATCTCTTTAGCCATAAAATTGCTCATCTCCCTAACTTGATTTAGGAAATTTGTATGGATATCATTGATTAACTGTTTCAATGCAGTGTCTCATTTGGTGCTTTGAATTGTTCCTTGGCATGTGCCATGTCATCCTATTTTCTTAGTATGGCTTGTAATTTTTTGCCATTTTTAAGTATCTAATTACATTGATGCGGTTAATGTGATGCTCAGTTTCTCTCTTGCCTAGAATGTTAGTGTTGAATGTTTGTGTGTAACCACTGTTCTTTGATTCTTTTTCAACTTGTTCTGGGTTTATAGGATTACCCTTGTTTATCATCTCAAACCAGAGCCATGGACCAAGTAGTAGGGTACAGACTAGTTTCCAAAGGCCTTAGTGAGTAGGGTAAGAAATGCACTCCAAAGCTCCTTTTATTTATTTAATTTTTCATTATTGCATGCCCTTTCCTGGTCTGTCAGCAGATGGCCCTCTTCAGAATTCCTCTCTGCCAAAATCTAGGGTGGAATGTGTTCAAGGAAATCCTTCCTGTGAAGCGGGTGTGGCTCAATGGATAGAGCTCCCATTTACCTTATTGGAAGCCCAGGGTTCATTTCCCGTGGCCTCCTTAAAAGGGCAGGCCAGCCGGCCTGCGCGGTGCGGTAGGCTGATGCAGCAAGACCTCACAGCAGGAAGTGGGAGTGGCTCAATCGATAGAGACCCCGTTTACCATGCGGGAGGCCCCGGTTTCGCTTCCCGGGGCCTCCTTGTGAGAGCAGGCCTGCCCACGTGGCACTGTGGGCTGATGCAGTAGGACCTCACAGCAAGGGGGAGATAAGCAGAAATGGAAGAAACACAGAGCGAATGGACATAGTAAAACACAAGCATCAAGAGGGGGATAAATAAATAAATAAATCTTAAAAAAAAAAAAAAAAGAAATCCTTCCTGTGTGGACTGTGAAGAAGAAATGTCCAATAGAAGTCAACATCTTGCTGGGCAATACTGTGCCAAGCCTGGCAAATCAAATTTGCTAGAAGCTGCTCTTATCCATTGGCTGAATGCAGCTTTCCTTTTCCCAGTGAGTAAATATTTTTCCACTCCACACTCCTCTGTGTCATCAACAAATGTCCATATCAATTGGGAAGATGTTCGAGAAGGCAAGTTATCTTTAGTTCCCTTCTAGTTCCCAGAGAAAATAATGTCATATTCTAAACCAGCCTGGAAGTGTACGACCCAAAGGTCACAGCTCACCCAGTTCACTGACTAAAATTTGAGTTGGCTTTTGGTTGGGTCTTTCTCTCTCCCTTTTCCTGGAAAAGTAGTGACCTCTGACATCCTCAGTCAGTTGCCACTGGTCACAGAAAAGATGCCCCAGTTCCATATGCTCTTAGCATTTGGGCTTGGGCTACAGGATCTCCAGCTGAAGCTTTACTCATGGATCATCACCACCAAGTCTCCTTTTCTTTGACCCTCTCTCTTCTGAGTGGTGTCAAGCATCTCCTGGTGTCCTAAACCCAAGAAAAGTTTTCTGGAAAGTCTCTGCATGACCTCTATCTATTTTTATGGGACAGAAGTATGCCCTGTGCATCCTTAATTCTCCATCTTTGTGGAAGTTCCGCTATTGATTTTTGCATGTTTTTCTCCTAATCTAATACTTTGCTAAATTCATTTACTACCTTCTGGAATTTTGTTGTTGATTTTTAAGATTTTGTGTATATAGAATCATGCCACTTGTAAAAATGGGAAGTTTTACTTCTTACTTTCCAACTTTGAAAATGTTTATTTATTTTTCTTAACTAATTGATTTGGCAAGAACTTCCAGTCCAATGTTGAATAACAGTATGACGTTGAGCATCCTTGCTTTCTTCCTGATTTATAGGGCAAACTTTCATCTTTTCACCATTAGCGTGGATAATAGCTGTGGGTTTTCGCATATGCTCTATGTTGTTGAGAACATTTCCTTTTATTTCTATTGCTCTAAGTGTTTTTTTCAGTAATGGGTGCTAGATTTTCTCAATTGCCTTTTCTGTATCAATTGAGATAATCAAGTGGTTTTTCCTTTATTCTGTTAGTGCTGTGTATTATGGTAATAATTATCTTATGTTGAACCACACTTGCATACTATAGGTAAATCCAACATGAATACAGTGTATAATTCATTGTATATGCTGCTGGATTCTGTTTGCTAATGTTTCCTTGAGGATTTTTGCATTTATACTCATAAATATTTGTCTATAGTTTCTTTTCTTGTGTTGTATTCATCTGACTTTGGTACGAGGGTGAAGTTGATATCTGTCTTAGTTTGTAAAGGGCTGTCAATGTAAAGTACAAATGTCAGCTACTACTGATCCTAGTGTCCTACTTCTTTTCTCTGTGTCTCTGTTTATATCAGACCTCAGCAAGAGGGCAGACACCAAAACTGAGTCATGCTTGACTGACAAAGACCAAACAAAAGTGCCCCGCACAGTAATGGATTAGATAAAAAAACATAATATTTTTATTTTTGGGATACAAAAAATAACTATTTTTATTTTTGGGATACATAAAATAACTTCACACTGTCATTATAGAATTAATTAATTAATTATGTCATTCTGCATTATAGAATTAATTAAGGAGTGTACCTTCCTATTCAATTTTTGTAAGACTTTGAGCAGAATTGGAGTTTAGTCTTCTGGAATGTTTGGTAGAATTCCCATGAAACCATATCATGCTGGGCTTTTCATGGCTGGGAGACTTTTGATTACTGATTCAATCTATTTACTAGTAATTGGTATGTTGTTATCTGATATTTCATCTTGGATTAATGCAGGTAGTTGTATGTTTCTAAGAACTTTGTTCATTTCATTTTGGAAGTCTGATTTATTGGCATACAGATGTTCATAGTATCTTTTAATGTCTTTTTATTTCAGTATGGTCAGTAGTAATACCCCCCTTTCATTTTGATTTCCTTTTTTGGATCCTTTCATTAATTTTTCACTGTCAGTCTAGCTAAAAGTTAGTCAATTTTATGATCTTTTCAAGGAACCAAGTTTAGGTTTTGTTGAGCCTGTCCATTTTTTTTTCATGTTATTCATTAATCTATGCTGATTCTTTTTAAAATTTCTGTCTCTTTACTAAAACTCTCATATTGCTCATTCATTGTTTTTCTGCTATCCTTTACATTATGTCTGTATTTTCCTGTGCATTTTTAATATCATTTTTTAAAGACTTTGTTTTTTATATCCACATTCTTGTCTTTTTTATTGTTATTTCCTGGATTTGCATCCTCTTCCCTTGGATGCACCATAATTTCCTGTTAATTTGTTTGTCTTATACTCTGTTGCACACTGTAAAATTTATATTTTAAAATGTTACCTCTGGGATTTATTTCTTGAGTTGTGTGTTTCTTGCTTTGCTAATCAGCTGGTGATAAGACAGAGCTTTTCTTCAGTTTCAGTTCTCCTATCAGGAAGTTCTTCCCATGGTGAATTCAGTGTGTAGTCTGTAAGATTATCCTCATCTTATGGGTCTCTGTCTTGACCTGGGTTTTGCTTGTTTGGTGTTCAGAGGTTGCCTGTTTACCAGGGTTTGGCTGTCCCCTCTGTCACCCAGAAGCAACCCCCCTTCAGTTGTTTGAAGCCAATGTGCTTTCATCTCAGATAGTCCACCTCAAATTTTATACTCCTTTCATTGTCTCAAACGCTTTTGCTTTTCAACGATGTTGTGGGAGATAGACACACCAGAAAGGATGTTCCTAACATGATATTTCCCAGAGCCAAAACAGGGATTCACAACGAGGTTACCGAACATTCCAAAGTGCCCTGGAGAGGGGATCAGGAAGGATCTCCTTGGATACTCCAATAACTCCCCAAAGCTGAGCTTCTTGGCATGCCTAGAAAACGACCTATTCAGCAAACTATCCCCAAGAGTGAATCAGGATCACAGGATCTTAAGGTTCTGCACCACTGCCCCTGTCTGAGGTAGGTTGAAACAATGATTGTGGTAAGGAATGAAGCAATGTAATTTCAGTAACGAAATCCAGTGCACACCCCTGTTCTTCAGAAAGAATATTTTTAACTCCCATTCAGCCACCTGCAATCTGGACAATGTCTGGACCCCACAGTGGCCTTCCAGGAGAGTAGGGAATGGGTGCTGGTAAGCACCACATAGAGGGAGCAGTTTATTGTTCTTTACCATAATTTTTTATCAGCATCGTCTTCCCACTCTTTGGGTACTGTGCAGTGTCCTCTTGGCTGCTCTAGCTTAATAATAGTGTTTTCAGACAGATCCTGCTTGTGTAATAGTTGTTTTGGTGGAAGCATTGGGTCTTGGAGCTCTCTACTCCAACATCTGCAAACAGGCCTATGCTTTTGTTTCATTTCTTGACACATGGGAAGTACTCATAGGATTTTCAAACTAGAAAATGCAGAAGTGGAGCTGCTGAATTCAGTATTTGACCACCTAAAGTGAGCAGGAGAATTCCAGGTGGAGAAAGACAAAATATACCTCACCTTGAACCCAAACTGGATGATAGCTTGGGCCCTCAGCATATGCTACACAGACAAAGACCTGCAGCATCAATGTCAGCTTGAAGACTGTTAAAAATGCGTAATTTCTGTATTAGTATTACATGCTTTTTTTGTATTCCTGAGAGAATAATACAGGATTATATTAACTAGGTGCATTCAGGCAAAAATACAGTAAATGTAATATATTGGCTATAGATAGTAGTAATATTTTGAAGTTGCTCTGCCATAGTTCGTAACAATTGTTTCTCAAAAAAATGCAAGGTGTTGTTGGTGGGGTAACATAAGGGAGCCCTCTGATGATACGTATGTTTGTTTTGTAAGTTCACAATGTATACTTTACAATTTTTACAATTTTTCAGTTTGAGATTATTTTATGAATGCTAAGGAGAGAAGATTATATTTGTAAACTAATCTAATCCTTTGAGTGTGATAACCTTTGATTGCATTAAATTCAGTTCAGGGACCTTTGATTATATTTAGTGAGGTTGCCATAGGGCTTTTGATTGGATATGTCAGGGAGACATGACTCAGGTTGAAATGCTCACAATGACAAACACACCCCCCAAAATGGGAGATGGCATATTTGATTCTGTAAAGTGTGAGAGAGGATTATTTAAGCCACCAAGAGGCTGGGTCCATGGAGCAGCTCAAGAGGTGATGATGACCCCAAAGGGAAAGGAGAGACCCAGGCAGAGATCAGTAGCTATCTTGCTTCACCATGTAGCAACCCACCAGGATCAACAGTAGCTGACTTTGGTGAGAAAGCATCTCTCATGGTGCTTCAGTTTGGACTTTTCATAGCCTCAGTACTTGTAAGCTTTTACCACAAGTAAATCCCCTATATAAATGTCATCTTATTTCTAGGACTTTGTATCAGCAGCCTTTGGCAAACTAAAACAAGATTTGGTACCAGGAGAGTGGGGTTGTGCTGCTACATTTACCAAAATTGCTGGAACAGTTTTATAAATGGGTACAAAATATTTTTTGGAGGAATTGTAAAATGCTTGAGAGAAAAGGCCTAGATAGCTTGGAAGAGAGTGTTGGTAGGAATATGGACCTGAAGTCATTTCCAGTGAGGACTTAGAAGGAAAGATTGAAACTATTATTGATAAATGGAAGAAAGGCAATCATTATTTTGACATTGCAGAGAACATGGCAAAATTTATGACTGATGTTAGATGGAAGGCAGAATTTGAAAATGATGAGTTTAGACATTTAGCTGAGGAGATTTCCAAAGTAAATGAGGAGAAAGTAGCCTGGTTTCCCTTGCAACTTATATCAAAATGAGAGAGGAAAGAGATATGTTACTAACTATGCTACTGGGCACAAATAAACCAGAGACTGATGATCTGGGACATTTCAAGGTACTATAAATCAAGCCTCCAGATGATAGTACCCCATTGGAGAAATTAAGTAAACTTAGAACTTGTAAGTCTGGATTAGAAATGCTGTTATCCTGAAAGGTATTGTGGGAAGTTTGTTGGCTTTGACACCGATTTTCTGCATGCTAAGAAAACAAGCTTTTTGTGAGATCTGTATGTATGAAAATAATTTCACTTGGACTAAGGATGGGGAGGGGAGAGATTGAAGGGAAAAGGGCCTCAAGAGGAAAATCATGGAACCTGAGATCTGGACTTAAGATATCACCTCGGGTCAAGAGTGTGTTTCCACCCATGTGAATGAAGAGGATGAGTTTGCCCACACACTTGAAGTGAGTGGATGTTCCAGCCCATTGTTCATGGACTGTCTCACTGCCCCAAGATACAGAGAGGGGGTGAAGTGCATTCCCCAGTGATTGGGAAGTGTTTAGTCACCACCAGACTTTGCCGAGTGGGGACAGGCTCTTCTCCATAGGTTGGGGAGAGTTAGATTACTACCCCACTGTTCCCAGCTAGGAAGGCCTGTTCCCCATAGGTTGGGAGAGTTAGGTTGACAACCCACTTCTCTTAAGGGTTTGGGCCTGTATGCCAGTGATTAGGGAAAAGGCTGCTGCCACCTCAATATATTAAAGGAGTTGAGAATTTCCCCCAGAGTTTGTGGAAAATATGTCCATTGCCCCAGTGTTCTTAGATGGTGAAGTCTAGAGCTCAGGCACCACCCAGATGCTTTAAGATGGTGGAACCAAAAGTATGGCCATTGGGTAAGTGCATGGATAGGGTGGGGCCACATGTGGCCCTCAGAAGAAGATACCCTTGTCTTAAGGATAGCTCTCAGACATATAAATCTAATGATGCATACTCTGCAGGGTTTTGGAAATGTTGGGAACACATGACTCTATTTCCCTCCTAAATTCTCGTTATGTAAATTCAAATATTTCTCTTCTGTATACCTTTCCTTTATACATTGGAAGCAGATAACATATTTTCTAAATTTCACAAGTCTACAATGATAGGGTCCTTTTTACTTAAGACAAACTATTCCTATAATTGATTTTGATATGCTTTTGTATTAGCATTGTAACTGAAATGAGTTAAGATTTTTTTGGAATATAAGACATGTCTTTTTTGGCTTGAGAAGTTGGAGCATGGCAGTTTGAGATTATTTTATAGATCACAAAAAGAAAAATATTATGTTTGTAAACTAATCTATTCCTCTGGCTGTGATACATTTTGATTGCATTAATTCAGTTAAAGGGATGTTGATTAGATTACTTGATAAGATAGCTTCAGGGCTTTTGTTTGCACTACATCAGTGATGCATGATGTAGTTTGATTCCTCACCCCTTGTAGGGTCTGACATAAACAGGCTTATACAGACAGACCCACACACAAATATGGGTGATTCGCGCTGGTTATGTTCCCTTACAAACTTCCAGTTTAAAAGCATTCTATCTCCCTTGAAAGAAATCTAACATCCATTAAAAAGTAAAGAACCATTCTTTCTGCCCCCAAAATGGAACCTGCCATCTAATTGTTTCTCTACGCATATTTTCTGACATTTTCTCTTTAGTACAAGGAGGATTAAGTTTAACATCCTAAATCTATAACTTTTTTTTCTTTTTACTCACTTTAATTATGTACACACACTACATCCTTACATCCTTCTGTCAACAACTCCACCTTTATAGAGTATTTGACACAAATTACATATACATACATTAGGAATCAAATATACTGATTGATCCTTTTATGTCATGCATTTGTACTTTAGATCCAGTGGCAAGTAAAATGTGGAGATACCAACCAAACATACAATACTTCATACATTTTTATATAACCCACATTATTACACTAACATGATCTTAATTTCCTCATGCAGCTTCAATCTGTTGTCTATCATCCGTCTGATACATGGAAAATCTGTGAATTGAAATTTTTTCACGTATGCAGTACTGAATATTCTAAAACAAATTTAACTGGTTTGCTATTAATCCAATTTTAGTTTATTCTTTGCACTTAGTTCCCTGAAGGATGTTACCCGGACCTTCTCAATTTTGCTTACAGGAATAAGATAATATCTCAAAGCAAAGCCAGACAGAATGGTTTCTGGAGCTCCTTATGACCCAGGAAACACATAAATGTTCATAGAGACAAAAAGTTTGATATCCTTTAATGGTCAGCTGAGAAAGGAGCTTGCACCTGCACAACAATTTCTAAACTGTGGTTGATTAGCTGCTGAAACTAAAGACAAGTTGAATGTGATTGACACAATGAAAGACTGACAAATTGGACATACCCATCTCACAAGAACCCTGGACGATCCAAAGTCATCACTTATTTTTTGCTTGTTTTTCTTCTCTTCTACCTTTCTCCTTCTGCCCAAAAAACATAACTCCCATTCTCAATTTGAACTGGTTTAAGGAGGTTTCCCCCAGTTCTTTGCTTGTGTTCTCAACTTCTCACTGAGACATGTGTTTCTCCTTGTGGCAAATTGGGCTGGCCCTTCTATTAGAGATACCTGTACTTACAGGAATACCTCCTTTCTACATAGGGACTTCTGTGTAGCATCACATGTGTGAGTGGTCTGTTGGTTATGAAATCCCTGAACTTTTGTTTAACTTGGCATGTGTTAAATTCTTCCTCATTTTTTCTCAGGTGCCAGGGGTCAGGGATTGAACCCTTATACATGGGAAGTGGTGTTCAACCACTGAGCCATTTTCACTTCTTTTACTTGTAGTTTGTTTTTGTTTTTTCTAGGAGGCATTAGGAACCAAAACCCGGAACTCCCCTGTGGGAAGCAGGAGCCCAACCACTTACACCACATCCACACCCTCTTCCAAATTTTGGGGCAAAGAGCTATGGACTAGAGTGGACTTACTGCTATTCTATTACAGACATATTGTGATTCAAGCAATGGAAGGAATTACAAAATTACTGTGGAGTCAGTGGCCATTAGACACTCTGGGGGCAGGGAGAAGGAAAAGCAGTTGTAATACAGGAGCTTTTTCAGAACTTGTCCTGAGTGACATTGCAATGACAGATATAAGCCATTTTATAACATCATATAACATGCAAAACTGTGTGGGAGAGAGTGTGGTCTACAATGTGAACTATGGTCCATGCTTAATGGCAAAGCCACAGAGTGTGTATGTCCATTGCAGATGATGTGCCACACTAATGAAGGATGTTCATGTGGGAGGTTGTGGAAGGTGTGGAAAGTGGGCCATATGGGAAATCTTATATATTTTGTGTAACGTTTCTGTAATCTAGTAATCTTTATAAAAAATAAAAAAAAATACTTAAAAAAAGCAGTTTTACTGAGATACATTCAGATACCTTACAATCTATCCAAAGTGTATAATCAATGGAACTTACTATAATAACAATGTCATGCATTCATCACCATAAAAAATTGAGAACAGAATAGGCACAAAGATATGAATGTTAAACAACACACACTTAAACAATCATTTGGTCAAGGAGAAAATTCCAAAAGAAATCAGTAACTACCTTGAAATGAATGAAAATGAGAACACAACAGATCAAAAGTTATAAGATGCAGGAAAAGCAGTGCTAAGAGGGAAATTTATAATAAAAAACATGTATATAAAAGAAGAAGAAAGAGATAAAAGACCTAACTGCACACCTGGAGGAATTAGAAAATGAACAACAAATGAATTCCAAGAATGCAGAAAGAATGAAATAAAAAAAGATTACAGCAAAACTAAATGAAATTGAGAATAAAAATTAAAAAAAAATAGAAAAAATAAACAAACCCAAGCACTGGTTCTTTGAGAAGATTAAAAATTTGACAAATTCTTAGCTAGTCTAACAAAGGAAAAAGAATATATGCAAATTAATAAAATGAAAAGTGAGAGAAGGGATAACAACACTGATTCCACAGAAGCAAAGAGTATCATAAGAGGATACTTTGAAAAATTGTTTGCAACAAGATGGATAACTTAGATGAAATTGACAAATTTCTAGAAACACACAAGCAACCTATATTGATAGAAGAAATTGATAAACTCAACAGGCCAGCCACAAATAATGGGATTGAATTAATCATCAAATACAATCAAGAAAAATCAGGACCAGATGGATTCATTGGTGAATTCTACTAATCATTCTAGATAGAACTAACATCAATCCTGTTTAGACTCTTCCAAAAACAGAAGTGGAGGAAACATGACTTAACTCTTCTATGATACCAACATCATTCTCCTACAAAAGCCACATAAATATGCCACAATAAAAGAAAACTGCAGAAAAATTTTTCTAATGATACTAGATGCTAAAATCCTTGACAAAATATTTGCTAATCATATTCAACAACACAGGAAATGAATTATACATCATGAACAAATGCGTTTTCTCCCTAGTATAGAAAGAAGGTTCTGCATAAGAAAATCAGTCAATGTAATACACCACATAATAGATTAAATGGAAAAAATTACATGATCATTGCTATTGATTCAGAAAACACATTTGACAAAATACAGCATCTTTTATTAAAAAAAAAACAAAAACACTTCAAAAGATATGAATAAAAACAAACTTCCTCAACATAATAAAATGTATATATGAAAAACACACAGCTAAAGTCACACTCAATGGTGAAATGTTAAAAGACCTGGAACAAAAGAAGGGTGCTTTCTGTTGCTGGTCTATTTAATATTGTGTTAGAAGTACTTTCTGAAGCACTTAGGAAAAAAAACTAAAATGCTTTTAAATTGGAAACAAATAATTAGAATTTCTGTATTTGCAGATGACTTGATATTATACATAGAAAGCTCCAAAAAATCTACAATATTTCTCAAGCTGATAAGGAACTTCAGTAAAGTGGTAGGATATAAGATCAACATGCAAAAGAACAGTAGCATGTCTGTAAACTAATAATGAGTGGACTTAGGAGGAAATCAAGAAAAAAATTCCATTTACAAGAGCAACTAGAAGAATCAAATATCTAGATATAAAATTAATTTAAAAAGTAGAGGACTTGTGCTCACAACATTGTTAAAGGAAATCAAAGAAGACTTTAATAAATGGAAGACTATTCCATGTTCATAGTTTTGAAGACTAAACATTAAGAAGTCTGACCTACCCAGATTGATTTACAGATTTAATGCAATCCTTATAAATATTAAAACATTTTTTAATGAACTGGAAAATCCGACTATGAAATGTATTTGGAAGTGCAAGGGACATTGGATAGCCAAAAACATATTGAGAAAATAAAAAGAAATTGGAGGAATCACACTACTTGACTTTAAAGCATACTACCAAGCTACAGTGGTCAAAAATGCATGGTATTGGCACCAGGATATGCATAATGACAAATGGAACCAAATTGTGGGAAAATGCTTTTGGTGAATATGGCAGAGGAAGGTCACTGTTGCAAGGTTTCAGTCATGGGGGAATGTGTGGGAAAGGGTGCACCTGTATCATGAATCTATGGACTACAAATGTGCATATCTTTGTATAGGGTGTAAACTCAGTTGGTGGTATATGGGAATCCCTATATTTTCTATATGACATTTCTGTATCCTAAAGCTTCTTGGAAAATAAAGCGGAAAAGAAAAAAAAAAAGACAATGAGGGACCATGCAGAAGAAATGGTTAATATTCATAAAAAAATAACAGAACTTAGGGTGATGAAAAGCACAATGCAAAAAATAATTTTCATATTTTTAAATTTTTTACTTACTATTATTACTTTGCTGTTGGCTTTATTATGGAGATATTTTGGAGTGTAGATGTGATGCAACTGTGGTACAGGAGGATCACTGGTCTGGTGTAGCAGTGGTGGGGGAGAAGTGTGGGGAGGAGTACAACTAGAGTATGCCTCTATAGAATATGAATGTGTTCATGTGGTCATGGGGTGTTGTTTCAGTGGTTGGAGACCAACAGAATAACTGGAAGAATACTGAATCCCCACCTCGGGGTTCTGCTACATTCTTTTATACAATGGAAAGATCTATTCCACCACCAAACATGGGACATGACTCCCAGGGATGAAACTTCCTGGCACCAAGGGATTAATACCAAGTGCCAACTAATGGTGCATTTGGAAAAAGACCTAAACCAAAATGGGGAAATATTTAAAACAAATGAGTTACTATGTTTAAGAGATTATAAAGTGAGTAGGGAGATCATCCCAGAAGTTTAACTTATGCACATCTCAAGAGGATCTCACTGACTGCCACAGTAAATATTGCCTCACCTAGGGTTGCTTCTGAGGTCTCTAGAGATATTTAGACACTGTAGGCAGGGCAGACAGCCCCAGGAATTCAGCATCCACCCCATCAGTGGGCCTTACCACGGAATATATGATAACCCATCTTCCCAATGTATCAGAGTTAGATTCATTTATAATTTGTCTACACATGGTTATTTTGCCCTATTTATTTGAACCTATAATTAGCACTCTAACTGTTAAATATCTGTCCCAGGGACTTAAAACTTAATTCTATTTATCTTTTGGGTGAGCCCTGAATCTCAGTAAGGTTGCAACCTATACTTACTCTCCAATTCATTGGACTCACCCAAGACAACTAACAAATGGTTGATGATGGGCAACATCCATCCCAATAAACATTATATCTAAAACTGCAAGCAGTATAATTCCATCCATTTGCCCCATGGAACCAAAGAACTCTGTCAACTCGAAGCAGAGTGGGCATCACAACCCAAACTCCTCAACAGTGAGGAATGAACAAACATAAGTGGGGAAAGCAACTCTCGACTAAAGTAGACTTATTACTGTAGTAATGGAAGGACTTGTAGCATTGATATAAAGACAGTGGTCACCAGAGTTTCTGAGGGAAAGGAGAAGGAAGAATAAGTGTACTCTGAGTGGAGGGAGAAGGAAGAACAAGTGAATGGCATTTTGGAGACATTGGAGTCTTTCTGCATGCTATTGCAATGAGGGATACACACCATTATACATTTTGTCAAAACCTATAAAATTGGGCAGTAAAAAAGTGTAAAACATAATGTAAACTAGAGACCATGCTTAGCAGCAATGCTTCAATCTGTGTTTATCAATTGTCACAAATGTACCACACTAATGAAATTTGTTGTTAATAAGGGGAAGTGTGAAAGAGGGGTTTGGGTATATGGGAATACTGCATATATTTTGATTTAACATTTACGTAATCTAAAGCTCCTTTAAAAATAAAAATATTTTTAAAAACTGTATTGTCATAAGTATGTAAATAAAGACCAATGGAATGGAACTGAGTGCTCTGATATAGATCTTTGCATATATGGCTATCTGATATTTCATAATGCCATGAAACCCACTCAAGTAGGACAGAATGGCCTCTTCAACAAATGGTGCTGAAAGAACTGCATATCCAAATGAGTGAAAGAGAATCACCATCCCACACCTTATACAAAAATTAACTCAAGATGGATTAAAGATCTCAATGTTAAGTGCCAAGACCATAAAGTTCCTAGAAAATCGTGTAGGGAAACATCTAAAAGATCCTGTAGTAGGAAATGTTTTCATTAACTTTACACCCAAAATATTTGCAAAAAATGAAAAAATAGATAACTGTGACCTCCTCAAAATAAAAGACTTCTGTGTTTCCAAGGAGTTTCTGAAGAAAGTGAATAGATAGCCTACCAAATGTGAGAAAATACTTGTGAACCACTTATCTGAAATAGGCTAATATCCAGCATATATAAAGAAATACTACAACTTGCAAAAGAAAAAAAATTAAAAAATGGCAAAAGACTTGAATAGACAGTTTTCCAAAGATGAAGTAAAATAGCTAAAAGCACAAGAAAACATGGTGAACATCATTTGAACATCATTAGCTTTTAGAGAAATGTAAATCAAAACTATAATGACATATCATCTTATACCTATTAGACTGGTGGCTATTAAAAAACAAAACTACAAATGTTGGAGGATATCGTGTAAATGCAACCCTCATCCACTTCTAGTGGGAATGTAGAATGGTGCAGCTATTGTGGCGGACATTTTAGGGTCCCTCAGGAAGCTAACTGTAAAATTGCCATATGATCAAGCAATCCCACTGCTTTATAAATTCTCAGAAAGCCTGTAAGCAGGGACAAGAACAGATATAAATAAACCAATGTTCAAAACAACATTATTCACTATTTCCAAATGTTTGAAGCCACCCAAGTGTCCATCAGCAGATGAATGGAAAAACAAAATGTGGTATATACCTACAATGGAATAGTACTCAGCTGTAAGAATGAATGCAGTATTCACACACTTGAAAATTTGGATGAATCATGAAGTCCTTATGTCTGGTGAAGTAAGTAGGTAATTAAATGACAAATAATGCATGAACTCATTGATATGAACTAAATATATTGAGAAGACTCACAGAAATCACGTCTAGAAGAAAAGTTATCACAAGACAGAAAGGGTGTAGCATGAGGTGAAGTGATATTCCTTATAGGAAGTACCTGTGATAAGGTGGAAAGGGGTGTGTTGAAAGTGATGGCAGTGAGTTTCGTGCAGGTATGTGCCTGGGGCCACAGGGCTGGAATGTGAGAGTGAGCAAGGCGGGAGAGTTGGGTTGGACAATCCATGGAACTGGGGGGAAGGTTGGAGGAAGGAATTCCCAGGTGAATTCTGGGGATTTGCAGGATTTTAATTGACTCTACAATGGTGGGAATGTTCTTTTGGCAAACATGGCAGGGGAGAGTCCCTGGGGAAGTGCGCCAGTGGTGGGATGATATGTGCGAAAGGGTCCATGGGGGAAATGCTTCTATGGAATACAAATGTGTTCATCTTGTGATAATGTGTTATCTCAGTGGATGGAGACACATGAAATAAATAAAGTATTTAACTCCCATCCTGGGAAAACTGCAACTTTCTCATATAAAGGAACAAAAATCTCTCAAGTACATAGGCAGTGCCTAAAAAAAGAAAAGAAACCTGTATGTCAAGCCCTCAATATTAATGTATGTAATTATGTACGTTGTTCTTGAATAAATGAAACTTAGTTGTTATCACCTTTTCTGAGGGTTGGGAAAGAAGGAATGGGTAGAACATAGGACATTTTTGGGGCTATTGGAATTATTCTGCATGATTTTGCAATGATAGAGAGAGGCCACTATACATTTTGTCAAAACCTATAAAACTGTATGGTGCAAAGTGTAAACCATAATGTAAACCATTGACAATAGTAACAATTCTTCAATTTTTGTTCATCAATTGTAACAAATGTAAAATACTCACATAGGATGTTATTACTAGGGGAAAATGTTAGAGGAGAATGGTTGGGGTATATGGGAATCCCTCATATTTTAGAAATGATGTTTCTGTAACCTAAAACTTCTTAGAAGATAAAGTAAAAAAAAATGAATGACAGTGGGGGAGCGTAAAATAGAAATTGTCAGTATACAAAAAGGATGACAGACCTTACAGAAATATAAGGCACAATGCAAAAAAATTGTCTTTATTTTTAGGGAGATTTTGGATTACAGAATAGTTACAACTATGGCAGCAGAGGAACATTGGTGCAGGATGTCAGTGGAAGTGGGCAGTGTATGAAAGGTTGTAACCGGGGCATGCTGCTATGGAATATGAATGTGTTCCTGTGGTTATGGGGTATTTCCTCAATGGGTGGAGACCTAAAGTACAAGCAACACAATATTAAATTCCTATCATGGGTATTCCTGCTGCATTCTCTAATAAGGTGGCAAGAACCTCCAGAGTACATAAACATTACCAAAGAAAAGTGAACAGCTAAATATGGCAGGCCATTGATATTAATGCTTGAACTTATGAACCATATTCGTATAAAGTTTAAACTTAACTTAGCAATATATTTTTCCTACAAGTTACCTCCTATAAGCCTCCTTATTACTCAAATATGGCCTCTCTCTAAGCCAAACTCAGCATATAAGGTCACTGCTTTCCCCCATGCATGGGACATGACTCCCAGGGATGGGCTCAGAGGGATTATTACTAAACACCAACTAGCAATGCATTTGTAAAAAGACCTTGAAGAAATGGGGGAAATATTAAATACAATTGAGTTTTTATGTTTATGAGATTTCAAAGTGAGTCAGGAGGTCATTCCAGAGGTTATGCTTTTGCACATCACAGGAGGATCTCACTGACTACCACAGTAAACAAAGCCTCAAGCAGGGGTGTTCCTGAGGACTGTAGAGACATCTGGACGCTATAAACAGGGCAGACAATTTGACACCTTGTCAGTGGGCCTTGACATGATAACATGTCTCCCCAATGTATCTGAGTTAGAATTATTTATAATTTTCCTACACATGATTCTTCTGCCCCTTTTATTTGAACTACAAATTAACACTATACCCATTAAATATATGTCACAAGGATGTAAAATTCAGTCTGTTCATATGCTGGTTAAGTCCTGAATATCAACACCTTCTCTATAGTTCATTGAAACTTACCTAGGACAACTAACAAAAGAATGATGATAGACAATTCCCGTCCCCAAAAACAGAGTATCTTCAAGTGCAAGCAAGACACTTGCATCTTTCTACCCATGGGATCTAAGCCCCCTCTCCATTGGAAGCAGAGAGGGCATCACCATCCCAAAGTTCTTAAGATTGCAGAATGAACACACATAAGGGTAGATATACAAGTATGAATCAAAGTAGACTTATTATTCTTGTAATGAAAGAACTTATATCATTGATATAAATACAGTGGTCACCAGAGGTTCTGAGTGAAGTGAGAGGGAATAATATGTGTAAGTTGGAGCATTCAAGGGACATTGGAATTCTTGCACATGATGTTGCAATGATGGATACAAGGCATTAAACATTTTGTCAAAACTTATAAAATTGTGTGGTGCAAAGTGTATACCATAATACAAACTATAGACAATGGTTAATAATGCTTCAATATTTGTTCATCAATTGTAACAAATGAGCCATGCTATTAATGGGGAATGTGTGAGATTGGAAGAGGTGGGATATATTGAAATCCTCTATACTTTAGATGTAATTTTTATTTAATCTAAAACTTCTTTAAAAAATAAAAAAAAATTGAGATACCACTACACACCAAGAGGATGTTTCTTATTAAAGTCATGGAAATAACAATGTTGGGGAGGGGTTAGAAAAATTGACTATGTTGTTTATGTTTGGTGGGTGGTTCCTTAGAAATTTGAAGATAGAATTACCATATGGCACAGCAATCCCATTCCTCAGTATATACTCAAAACAATGGAG
>JAQZBX010050143.1:0-19737 GCA_029593785.1 Cabassous unicinctus | reverse complement strand
ATGGAAGTAAGAATCTCCTCCACCCCCAGCATACTGCTTTTAAAACAATAACACAGGCTCAAACACTAAAGGGGGTAAACCTTAACTTACCCTGTAAATTGGATGTGGCCGGTACCAATATTAGCTTTGGGTGGAGTTTGTGGCAAAGGCAACATTCTAAACAAGTACCCCGTGGATTTTAATCACAATTATAGAAAGGGGCCAAATTATAATATAGCCCCTTTAAAAAGCAACTGTTTGCAGCATACCATACCCTGTTGCAAGTTAAAGGCTTAACCCATTAGTGTCTGGACATTCTGAAAACCGCCATCCCTATCCAGGGGTAGATTGCAGATACTAGAAAAAGACAAAAACAGTGAATAGTGAACAAATACTAGAAAAAGACAAAAACAGTGAATAGTAAACCACCCTCTGTGAAGAAGAAATCTGTGAAAGGACACCTGAAATGCCTGCCAGCAGCAGCAGGTAACTGTCTATCATATCCCTACCCACTCCTCTAACATCCTTCTCAAGACCTTTAAAGCAGATACCCTCGCAAAGATCCAGAGCCATACCATTGAAACCTGAGAAACAGCAGAGTGGCTCCGCAAGAAAAACAAACATATAGCTGCTGAACCCTGTAGCAGCACTTCCAGCTGCCTGTTGCTCGCAAACAGCTCATGGACATCACCCACGAGTATTCATCATGCTCACTCTGACAACTGTACATCAGTCCCCTCCCACTCTCAGAAGGGGCAAGCTATGATTTCACTACTGCAAACACTGCAACAGGACTCTTGTAACCAGCCAGCTACTATTTATTTGCTGCCTACAAAAATAAAATGTAAGTGCCCTATATGAAATGTCAGCCACCATACAACCCAAAATGAAAAGGTAATAACAATTTGTTGTTGCCTATGCCTTAAACTATACAAACTGGAAAAAGTAGTTAATAGCCATACTATGCAGCCTCACTGGTTGGGAATCTTAAGTCCATAAGAAATAAAAATCACCCAAAACATCGTTATGAGACCACAGTTAATAATCTAAAGTCTCCTATTCCCGCTAAAACTCTATGTAAACTCTTCTTGTACCTAAACTGTTATCTACTAATGAAAATATTGCTTGTATACACTAAACCTACATAATCTGCCCCTGTCTGTATAAAACAACAAAAAGAAATCGGTAATATGAAATAGTTACCCACCAAATTATGTAATTTCACTGTCAAGCAGTAACGTTCAGTGCTGTGTATATATTACCCATTTTATTCTGTTGTCTTCTATATTGTTGTTGTGTAATCTACATGCAATATTCCAATGCCCTGACTGCTCAGGTGACATCTCAAAATATTTACACATAGAATGGAAAAGTGAAAACAGCAGTAGGGTTGAATGTAAGAACATGAAATGCCCACTTCCCCTTCTGTAAAGTATTTAGAAAAATGCACTTTCCCTAATCTACAGAAAAAAAGGCTGGGAAAGCCCACTTTTCCTCAGCAAGGGAAAAATTTGCACCAAAAAAACAATCAGTCTACTTCAAAAAAAAAAAAAAAAGTTAAGTGCTCAAACCCTCTCAGCATCACCTCCTGCTTAAAGGCCTCCTTATATGCCTCCTAACCCTCTCATATTAATCTTGTTAATCCTTCTCCTCAGGACCCTGCCTTACACGGCTCATAACATGTTTCCTCCACAGTACTGTGAATGCTATGACCAATCAGGCCATCAGCAATGTGCTTCTCATACGGCAAGCTCACCTCTACGAACCCCTGGCACAAGACGACTGTTAGGGACAGCTCTATGCTCCGGTTAGCAGGAAGTAGCTACAGAAGACAGATATCGTCCTTTTCTCCCAGCAAAAGAAATAAAAAGAGTTTGGGATGTTAGGCCCAGGACTCCAGTCCTGCTCCTGTCTCTTCACCCCATCCCTCCCACTCTTCCTGCAGGTGCATATTCCTAATTGATACGAAACCAGAGCTTGGGCCTTTGCTCAGTTCCCTCCCTAAACATTCCCATGGATAGGGAAGTAGCAACCCACACCTGAGGGACATGAATGGGACCCTAGAGCCGATATGAGTTCTCTTGCCCTGACCTTAAAACTGCAAAGTTAGCATAAGCCATCACCAACTAGTCCCTTTCTAGTCTAGCCCCAGAACAAGTTATAAAAACTCTCTCCCCCCTCCCTTGGCTGCTGCTGTCTATTTCAGACACAGCCCACCTGCTATAGCTCATTAAAGGTTTTGTTTATAAGGATACTGACTCGTGGCCTGATTTCTAAAGCACCTCCTTTCCTCAGCTTCCCTCCGAACCTAATATTAGGGTTAGACTTTAGCCAGTCGAATTTACTAATCAGTAGCTGAAGTCAGTGGCCAACCAGCTCTTCCTCCCCTGTTTTCGGGAAATGGAGCTTCCAATTCCAGCAAAAGAATAGCTCCTTAGGCGGCTTGCACAGCCAGAGTAGGATGATCATCGGTCTCCGTGGCATGGTCTGTATTTTCCCAGAGAGGCTGACGCAGGTCCCTGCAGCTTCCTCCCTGCTCGAGGTAGGCCTGAGGCTTAGGCTAAAGCTGCAATCTGTTCTGGACGGAAAGAACCCAGTCCCTACGAGCACTGGGATTTTCAGTCAGCCCTGCTTCCCCTCGTGCCAGGGGCAGAGTTAAAATGGCGGGTAACAGCCTCTTTCTGACTTGGACAGTTTCAAACTTTACCTGTTCTTAGAATTATACTTTAGCCCACTAAATTTACTAATCCGTAGCTGAGGTTGGTGCCCAACTGTCTCTTCCTCCACCATTTTTGGGAAGTGGAGCTTCCAATTCCAGCCACGAAACAGCTCCCGAGTTGGCTTGTGCTGCTGGTGGAAGGATGGGCACTGACCTTCAGGGCGTGGAGGGCTCTACTTAGGAATCTTCTCTGCAGATGGGCAGTCTCCTCCTATTCTTTCACGGATGTTGCAGCATGCTCTTCTGGTCTCCAGGAGGCCCCCAAACGGGTGCTTTGGATAGCTCTGGGTGATTACTAACTGCCCTGTAGCATGAGCTGACTCTAGGAGCTCCTTACTCTGCTGCCATATTGCTAGTTGTCCTTTTACTGTGTAATTTTAACAAAACGATTCAGTGCTTTCACCAACTTTTTGACAAGTAAGCCTAATAGACCACTTAATAAGACAGTATTGCATCATGGTTAATAGAATGGGCTCCAGAGCCAGAATGTCTGGGTTTCAGTCTCAGCTCTGTTACTTAGTAATTGTATACTTTGAGAAAGTTAGATAGTCTCCGTGTGCTTAATTTCCTCTCTGTAAAAGGGGGATAATAACAGTCCCTACCTCGTTAGGATATTGATGAAGATTAAATGAGCAATACATATAAAGCACTTAGAATGATACCTGACACATAGTAGTTAGTGGTCAATCAAAGCTGAATATAATTGCATGTTTCAAATATGCTAAACCACAAGCAGTTTTTTTTTAACAAATGAATTTCATTGATACATATTAATAAAGCATAAATCCACCCAAAGTGTACAATCAATGGTATTCAGTACAATTTCATAGTTGTACATTCATCACTCCAATCATTCTTTGAGCATCTTCATTATTCCAGCAACAATTACAATACTAAAAAACAAAACCCAAACAAACAAAATAAACAACACTCATCACCTCTCAATCTCTCTGCTCTCCCTGCCATACATAGCTGCTATTCTGTTGCCTCCTCTCGAGTATATTTGTATTTATATTTTGTAAAAACAGTCTGATATATGCAATATCACCCATATTCGTATTTTACATGAGGTTTCACTATGTTATATACAGTCCCATGTTACATTTTAAAGCTTTCCTTCTAGTAATATAAATGTCCTTAGGCTTTCACTTTCAACCGCTGTCATACCCATATAATAGCTCTGCCAGGCACAAACAGCATGATGTTCTCTCAACATTTCCATTCATTTCCAAAGATTTACAAACATCCTTTTAACCAATTCTGCACAGATTAACCATCAGCTTTCCATTCTCTACCCTCATTCTATTTTCTGGTGACCTATATTCTAATTTTTATTTTTTAAAGATTATTTATTTATGTATCCCCACCCCTTGCTGCTTGTGCTTGCGTCCATTTGCTTTTCATTTCTCTGCGTCTGCCTGTCTGCCCTTGCTGCGCCATCTTGCTGCATCAGCTCACCGTGCCACGTGGGCCGACCTGCCCTCACATGAGGCCCCAGGAATCGAACCCAGGGCCTCCCATATGGTAAACGGGAGCCCAACCAATTGAGCCACAGCCGCTTCCCTATTCTAATTATTAATTCCATGAGTTTACACAATATATTTTGTTCATAATAGCACAATCATACAGTATTTGTCCTTTTGCATCTGGCTTGCTTCACTCAACATAATGTCCTCCAGGTTCATCCATGTTGTCATATGCTTCATGACTTCATTTCTTCTTACAGCTGCACAATATTCCATCATGTCTATACACCACAATTTGCTTATCCATTCATCAGTTGATGGACACCTCGGTTGATCCCAATTCTTGGCTATCATGAACCATGAATATCTGTGTGCAGATGTCTATTCGTGTCACTGCTCTCAGTTATTCTGGGTATGTACCTATTAATGGTATTTCTAGGTCACATGGCAAGTCTACATTCAACTTCCTTAGGAAATGCCAGACAGTCCCCAACAGTGACTGTACCATTCTACATTCCCACCAACAGTGAATTAGCATTCCTATCTATCCATATCCTCTCCAACATTTACAATTTTCTTACTTTTTAATAGTGGCCAGTCTAATTGGTGTGAAATGATATCTCATTGTAGTTTTGATTTGCATTTCCCTAATAGTGATGTTGAACATTTTTTTCATGTGTTTCTTCGCAATTTGTTTTTCTTCCTTGGACAACTGTCTTTTGTCCATTTTAATTGGGTAGTTTGTCTTTTTATTGTTGAGTTGTATGATCTCTTTGTATATCATGGATATTAAACCCTTATCAGATATGTGATTGCCAAATATTTTCTCCCATTGAGTCAGCTGCCTTTTCACCCTTTTGACAAAGTTCTTTGAGGCGCAAAAGTGTTGAATTTTGAGGAGGTCCCATTTGTCTATTATTTCACTTTTTGCTCATTCTTTGGGTGTAAGGCTTAAGAAACTACCACCTACCACAAGATCTAGAAGATATTTTCCTACATTTTCTTCTAGGAGTTTTATGGTTGTTGCTTTTATATTTAAGTCCCTGATCCATTTTGAATTAATTTTTGTATAAGGTGTGAGATAGGGGTCCTCTTTCTTTCTTTTGGTTATGGATATCCAGTTCTCCCAGCACCATTTGTTGAATAGACTGTTTTAGCCCAGCTGGGAGGGCTTAACAGCCTTGTTAAAAATCACTTAACTATAGATGTGAGGGTCTATTTCTGAGTTCTAGATTGAGCTCCATTGGTCAATCTGTCTGTCTTTATGCTGGTACCATGCTGTTTTTACCACTGTAGCTAAGTAATATGCTTTAAAGTTGGGAAGTGAGAGTCCTTCAACTTCGTTCTTCTTTTTAAAGACATTTTGAGCTATTTTGGGCCCCTTACCCTTCCAAATAAATTTGATTATTGGCTTTTGAATTTCTGCAGAAAAGGCTGTTGGGATTTTTATTGGGATTGCATTGAATCTGGAAATCAGTTTGGGTAGAATTGGCATCGTAAGGATATTTAGTCTTCCAATCCATGAACATGGAATGTCCTTCCATTTATTTAAATCTTCCTCAGTTTCTTTTAGCAATATTTTGTAGTTTTCTGAATACAGGTCCTTTATATACTTGGTTAAGTTTATTCCTAAATATTTTATTGTTTCAGTCGCTATTATAAATAGATTTTTTTTTCAGATTGCACATCAGTAGTATATAGATATGCTATTGATTTTTTGTGTATTAATCTTGTATCCCTCCACATTGCTGAACTTGTCTATTAATTCTAGTAGCTTTGTTGTGGATTTTTCAGGATTTTCTAGATATAGGATCATATCATCAGCAAATAGTGAAAGTTTTACTTCTTCCTTTCCTATTTGGGTGCCTTTTCTTTCTTTATCTAGCCTAATTGCTTGAGCTAGAACTTCTAGCACAATATTGAATAATAATGGTAACAGTGGTGACCCTTGTCTTGTTCCTGATCTCAGAGGGAAAACTTTCAGTCTTTCACCGTTGAGTGCACTGCTAGCTATAGGTTTTTCATATATGCACTTTACCTTATTGAGAAAGCTACCTTTTATTTTTATCCTTTGGAGTGTTTTTGTCAATAAAGGTTGCTGTATTTTGTCAGATGCCTTTTCTGCATCAATGGAGAGGATCATGTGATTTTTCTTCTTCAATTTATCAATGTGGTTTATTACACTAATTGATTTTCTTGTGTTGAACCACCCTGGCATACCTGGGATAAAACCCACTTAATTGTAGTGTATAATTCATTTAATGTGCTTTTGGATTTTGTTTACAAGTATTTTGTTGAGGATTTTTGCATCCATATTCGTTAAGAATATTGGTCTGTAATTTTCTTTTCTTTTCTTTTCTTTTTTTTTGTAGTATCTTTATCTCGTTTTGGTATTAGGGTGATGCTGGCTTCCTGTTCAATTTTTTAGAAGAGCTTGAGCAAGATTTGTATTAGATCATCTTTGGATGATTGGTAGAATTCACCAGTGAAGCCTTCTGGTCCCGGGCTTTTCATTTCTGGGTAGTTTTTGATGATTGTTTTAATCTCTTCACTTGTGATTGGTTTGTTGAGCTCTTCTATTTTTTCTAGTGTCAGTGTAGGTGGTTCATGTGTTTCTAGGAAATTTGTCCATCTCCTCTACATTGTCTAGCTTTTTGGCACTAAGTTTTTCATAGTATCCTCTTATGATCTCTCTTATTTCTGCCGGGTCAGTGGTATTATCCCCCTGCTCATTTCTGATTGTATTTATTTGCATATTCTCTCCTTTTTTCTTTGTCAGTCTAGCTAAGGATTTGTCAATTTTGTTGATCTTCTCAAAGAACCAACTTTTGGTTTTGTTGATTCTCTCTCTTTTTTGGGGGAGGGGGAAGGTTCTCAATTTCATTCATTTCTCCTCTGATCTTTACTATTTCTTTCTTTCAGCTTTGTTTTGGATTAGTTTTTTTTTTTTTTTCTAGTACCTCTGGTGTGCAGTTAAATCTTCAACTTTAGCTCTTTCTTCTTTTTTAATATAAGCATTGAGGGCTATAAATTTCCCCCTCAGTGCTCCATAGGTTTTGATATGTTGTGTTCTCATTTTCATTTATCTCAATAAATTTGCTGAATTCTCTTGTAGTTTATTCTTTGACCCATTGTTTATTTATGAGTGTGTTGTTTAATCTCCAAATATTTATGTATTTTCCCTTTTTCCATCCATTATTGATTTCCAGCTACATTCCATTATGATCAGAGAAGGTTTTGTATAATTTCAAACCTTTAAAACTTATTGAAACTTGTCTTGTGAGCCAACATATGATCTATCTTGGTGATATACTTGAAAACAACATATATTCTGCTCTTTTGGGGTACAATGCTCCATAGATGTCTGTTAGGTCTAGTTCATTTATCTCTTGTAGCTTTCTGTTTCTTTATTTATCCTCTGTCCAGATGTTCTTTCCAATATTAAGAGTGATGTATTGAAGTCTCCAACTATGATTGTAGAGACATCTATTTCTCCCTTCAGCTTTGCCAGTCTGTGTCTCATGTATCTTGGGGCACTCAGGTTAGGTGCATAATATTTAGTATAGTTATTTCTTCTTGGTGAATTGCCCCTTTTATTAATATATACTGACCTTCTTCTTCCCGTATAACTGTTTTGCACTTAAAATCTATTTTGCCCGTTATTAGTATTGCTATTGCAACTTTATTGGTTACTATTTGCATGGAATATCTTTTCCCAACCACAGTTTAGGTTGTGTCCTTACATCTGGTGTGAATCTCTTGTAGACAATATATAAATGGCTCGTATTTTTTTTATCCATTCTATCAGTCTATGTCTTTTGAGTTCAAGCCATTAACATTCAATTTTATTGCTGTAAAGGCATTACTTACTTCATCCATTTCTCCTTTGGCTTTCTGTTGTCATATCATACTATTGTCTGTCTTTTTACCCTTTTATTTACCCTTCCTAATAATCTTTATTTCTACTCTCTTCTCCAAGTCTCTCTCCCTTGTTTTTTCCATTCAGGCTGCAGCACTCCTTTTAGTATCTCTTGTAATTCTGGTCTTTTGGTAAGATATTCTATTAGTTTTTGTTTCCTTGGAAGACTTTGAACTCACCCTCATTTTTGAAGGACAGCCTTGCAGGACACCTAATTCTTGGTTGGCAGTTTTTCTTTTTCAGTACCTTAAATATATCATACCACTTTCTTCTCTCCTCCATGGTTTCAGACGAGAGGTCAGCACTTAATTTTATTGAGGTTCCCTTGTATGTGATGCTTTACTTTTCTCTTGCTGCTTTCAGAATCCTCTCTTTATCTCTGATGTTTGTCATTCTGAATAGTAAGTGTCTCAGGGTAGGTCCATTTGGATTTATTCTGTTTGGGGTTCATTGTCCTCCTTGGATATTGATATTTATGTCTTTCATAAGGTTTGGGACATTTTTAGACTTTATTTCCTCAATTATTCTTTCTGCCCCTTTTCCATTTCTTCTCCTTCTGGTACATGATAATGTGCATGTTTATGCATTTTGTATTGTCATTCAATTCTCTGACACTGTGCTCCATTTTTTTCATTCTCTTCTCTTTGTTCTCCCATCTTTTCTAGGGAATTCACAATCACTAATTCTGTCTTTGAACATTTCAAGTCTGCTCTTATGTGCCTCTGTTGTATTATTTTTGTGATTTATTTTTTAATTCAAATTTTAAAAGGAGCTTTAGATTACATAAATGTTACATAAAAAATATAGGGATTGCCATATGCTTTACCCCTCCCCTCCCACACTCTCCAACATTAAAAACATCTTTCATTAATGTGGTACTTTTGTTACAATTGGTGAACACATATTGAAGCATTGCTACTAACTGTGGACTAGAATTTACATTATAGTTTACACTCTTCCCCACATAATTTTATAGGTTATGGCAAAATGTATAATGGCATGTATCTGTCATTGCAATGTTATGCAGGACAGTTCCAATGTCCCAAAATTGCCCCCATATTATACCTATTCTTCTCTCTCCCTCCCCTCAGAACTTCCGATGGCCACTGCCTTTATATCAATGATAAAAGTTCTTCCATTGTTAGAATAATAATAAGTCTATAATAGAATAAAAATAAGTCCACTTTAGTCCATTGTTCTTTCTCCAATCTTGAGAATTTTGAGATGGTGATGCCCACTCTGTTTCTCATTGAGAGGGGGCTTAGATTCCATGGGGGCAGACAGATGGAATTATCTTGCTTGCAGTTGCAAACACTCTCTGTTCCTTGGGATGGGTGTTTTCCATCACCATCTCCAAAGGAGGCTTTACATGTGGAAGGAATAAGTAGGCTCCTGAGTTAGTCTAGTGAACTGGAGAGTAGGTGTTGTAACTGCTGAGATTCAGGGCTCAACTGGCACATGAACAGACCAAAGAGTTAAGTCTCTGGGACATATATTAAAGAAGTATAGGGCTAATTAAAGGTTCAATAAAAGGGGCAGAAGAGCCATGTGTAGGGAAACTATAAATGAGTCTAACTCTGTTACACTGGGGAGCATAAATTCCAAGATAAGGCCCACTGACAGGGTGCTGAATTCCTGACCTTGTCTGCCCTACTTATAGTGTCCAGATGACTCTAGAGCCCCCAGGAGCCCTGCTGTTTGAGGCACTGTTTACTGTGGCAGTCAATGAGATCCTGCTGAGATGTGCATAAGTGTAACCTCTGGAATGACCTCCCAACTCCCTTTGAAATCTCTTAGCCATAAAAACTCATTTGTATTTAATAATTCTCCCTTTTGGTCAGTTTTTTTTTTTTTCCATATACATTGCTAGTTCACACTTGGTAATAGTCCCTCAGTGCCAGGGAGGCTCATACCTGGGAGTCATGTCCCATACTGGGGGGAAGGTAGTGCAAACTTTATATGTTGAGTTTGGCTTAGAGAGAGGCTACATTTGAGCAACAAGGAGGCTTTCATGAAGTAACTCTTAGGCAATATATAATACTAGGTTAAGTTTCGATTTCACAAGAAAAGGTTCATAATTATAATCATCAATATCAAGGGCCTGGTGTAACGGTCTGTCTTCCTTCACTAGGCACTGCCCATTTACTCAGGGGATTCTTGCCATTCTATTAGAGAATATAGCAGGACTCTCCAGGATGGGGTTCAATATTCTTTCGGTTATTGTGTGAGTCTCTACCCACTGAGACAATACCCCGTGAACACTTGAACATATTCATATGACTTGGGTACATGCCCCAGGTATACCCCTCCTCACACATTCCCCCACCATCAACACCCCACACCAGTGATCCTTCTCTGCCATAGTTGTGACCCTTCTTTGATCCAAAACCTCTCCAAAAAATGAAGCAAAAAAACAAACAAACAAACAAAAAAAACAAATAAAACTAATAAGAAAATGAAATAATAATAGTTTTAAAAGTAACAAATAAGATACAAAAATAAAAAATTTGAAATAAAATTAAAAAATTTTAGACATTGTTTCATTCGTTACTGTAAGATTTGTTTTCTTGTATGTACAGTGACAATTTCTTTTGTATATTCCCTGTCTCTTATTTTTTTCAGGACATTTGGTTTGTTCCTTTGGCTGGGCCATCTCTTTTTGTTTCTTGGTGTGGCTTGTAAATTTTTGCTTAATGTCTAGGCATATGAATAGGTTGATGAATTTACTCTGATGGCCAATTTCTCTCTCTTGACTATTTTTTTCACAGCTCTTCTTTGCTATTTGGTTTGACTTATTCTAAGTCTTTAAAATTACCCAGCCTAAGTTATCAAAACCATGCCAGGAACTCACTAACGGGGCACAGATTTTCTTCCAGGAGTTAGAGTATGGAGAGTACCAAAAGCAGTTTTTGTCCATGCAATTTTCAGACCGGCCAGCAGATGGTGCTTGTTGGCACACTTTTCCTCTGAGGTGTATCTTTCTCCATTTTCCTGTGTTTTGGTCTGGCCAGAGCAGAGATTCAAAGTGGGCTCTGCTGGCCAAATTCACTGAAGAAAAGTCCCCCAACTCCCCCTTCCTTTTCCCTTGTAACAGCTGACAGGGAGGAAGATGTCTGTTCCACTCTCAGTCAGATGCAGTGAGCCAGGGATTTTACACCAACTTAATATCTTGGTGGTGAGAAGGGGATGGATCCCTTCCTGGCTGCCACAGGGGTTTGGTGACTCATGTTTGTTGTTTCAGGGTCTTCATCCCACTGTCCCTCACTATCCTGGGAGTTGCGAAACACTGTCCTGGTATGCTGACCCTCAAAGCAGGCCCTTGGACAGCTTTTGGCTCTTTCGCCATTGTTTTTGTGAGAGCACTGAGCCCTGCCTGTTAGTCCAACACCATCTTCCCACAATTCTCAACCTTATGCATTTTGAAAGATTATGTTCATAGTGTGGTAGCGTCCCTTGGTGATCCCAAACTGAGATTCATAATCTGGTAATTTGTGGAGATGGTGGATCTCTGCCAAGTGTCTGTTTGCATGAGTTGGTATGAGCATAGGGTTTTGCTTAGGAGGTGGAGATTGCACCAAATCACAGTGGACAAGGATGACCAGGGGAACGGAATGTTGTCTGCTGTTTCCACCTGGTCTGATTTTGTAGACGGGTATTATGGACCAAAGCTGTAGGATCTGTTTTCCAGAAATATTTTAAGGGACTCGGGACACAACCCATGCTGCTGTGGGACTCCAATATCAAAATGCAACACTGAGTAGGAAAATGAACTTTCTCTGTCCCTCATTTTACTATGTAGATCTAGCACCCTGAGGCTCAAAAATCTACCAGGATAGACTTCTATGCCTGCTATGGCAGGGCATTAGCAGGAGAGGCAACAGCAGAATGCTTTGACAAGGAGGCTGTCATATGAGCCTACTTATTCCTTCCACATGTAAAGCCTCCCTTGGAGGTTTGCAGAGATAGTTGGGAGAAAGTGTGAAGCTTAAAGTACCCAGGAGAAGTGTGGTAGTTTGAGACTTTTATAGAGCCAGAAATTCATGTTCTTAGGGCTAATCCATTGCTGTGAGTGTAAAACTATTGTATATGGGACCTTTTGATTAGGTTACTTCAGTAGGGCATGACCCAGGGTGTGTCTTAGTCCTCTTACTGGAGTCCTTCATAAAAGGGATGAATACAGAGAGAGACACAGAGAGAAATTCACAGGAGTAGGGAGAAAGCCAAAGGAAGCCAGAAGCTGAAAGCAATGAAACCCAGAAGAGAAGGGAGAGACCAGCAGACATCACCATGTGCCTTGCCATATGAGAGAGGAGCCAGCCACCAGCTGGTCTTTGGGGAGAAAGTGTCACCTGATGATGCCTTGATTTGGATATTTTTCTCAGCCTCAAAACTGTAAGCTTATAACAATAAATCCCCATTGTAAAAGCCAATTCACTTCTGTTATATTGCATTCTGGGTGCCTAGCAGACTAAAACAAGTATAAAGAGACATGGTCATGAAAAGTGAGTTTTTAAATGTTAGTTACTTTACTTATACCTTATTTACAACTAGGATAATTTGGAGTATAATAAAAGTTTTTTTTGGTAATATTCCTAGTTGACCCCTTGACAATTATTTTCATCATTGTATAATGGAGAAACTTGATTTCATAATTTTGGCAAATGTTATCTTAAGAATTTTCTTGGAAAATTTTTTTATGTACGGAGAAGATTTGTAGTAGATGCTGTGTTGCATGACATAGCCTCTACCTTCCCACCTCCCCCTTTAGGTGGGAAGGACTGATTTCCCTAGCTGTTGGGAGTGATGCTGCCTGAAAATCTTTATCTGTCAACTCTCTCTCAGAATTCCCTCATCCAAGGTCAGACCCTCTTCCAGGGACAGCCTGTGTCCAATGACTGGGTGTATAAAGGCCTGTTCCTAACCCCAACCAGGACAACACTTAAGGAGCATTCTAGCTTTAGAGTTGCCACTGGGGTCAGCTGAGGCCTTTTGTTGTGACAGTCCTTCTGTCACAGTGTTAATCCCAAGAGATACCTTAATAAACTTACTGTATACAGATCTCCATCTCTGATTCTGTTTCTTGGGGAACCACCTGTCACAGACTTGTTCACCAGCTTCCATCTTTCTTTATGGTTTTCCAGGATGTTAAAAAGTACTTAGATTCATTGAGGGTGATACAGTTCATTGCTGTAGACTAACCTTCCAGATATCTGAGTGGCAAGTTTTCCTAGGGCTTGTCACAGGGCATTACAGGAAGTTCAGGAAACAGAAGAAAATGTTACCCATGATTTTATCTCATCCTTTACCTAATAAACTGTTTTATTTTGTGTTTTGCCCTCTAGCATTTGTGCAAACTTATATTAGCTAGGCATGTTTGAGTGAAGGAAAAGAAAACTATTCAAATTAGCTAAAAAATCGGGGTCATTAGAGGATGCAAGACTCAGAGAATCCAAGGAAAATAAAACAACTAAAATTGAGGACTGTGGGAGTGGGGGCAGTACTGATTATATCACTGATCTTGGGGAAGATAGAAGCTCTCCTTGATTTAGGACTTTGGTTGGACGATTTTGCCTGAGTATGTTTGGTTGGGTATGATCCCATTTTCTTCTCCCACCTCCCAGTCAAGAACCTTGATTGTAACAATGTTAGAGCCTTCCTATGTGGTTTGTAAATTTTTAGGGATGATCTGCACTGGCTGGGCCTGGGATTACATTCAGTAACTTCAGTACCTTGAGTTGTAAAACCCCTACCCCCAACTGGCTTTGTCCTTTGAGAGAGAGTCCGAGCTGCTTGGAGACCTAGGAGAGAAATGTAGAATGAAGATTATTTTCATTTTTGTGAAGCACAGGAAGCCCTTGGATTTTAAGAGTCAGATGTTGTTTCTAATGTAATCCATCTATCCTGAGAATTCATTATGAATTTAACATACATAGCTAGGAACTAGAGCCTAGAAGAACACCAAGAACCAGCAATGATGACTAAAATTAAGAAACTCTGTTCATCAAGATATACCATTAAGAGTGAAAAGACAAGCCACAGGGTAGAAAAATATTTTTTCAATGCATACAGCATTAAAGGACTCATATCCAGAATATATAAAGATTACCTACAAATCTGTAATAAAAAGGCAGAAAACCTAGTTAAAAAATGGGCAAAGGATTTGAACAGGAACATCAAAAATGAGGAGATCCAAATGGTCAATAAATATATCAAAAGGAGCTGAAATCATTAATTCATCAGGGAAATCCAAGTTAAAACCTCAATGTGAGCCTCCTATACAACCACCAAAATGAGTTGGCAAGAATGTGGAGCAAATGGAGCTCTCACACAGTGCTGATGGAAGTGTAAATTGGAATAACTAATTTAAAAACTGTTTTACATTATATTTGAAAGCTGAGCATGAGCATATGCATGATCTATGACTCAGAAAATCCACTCTTAGGTATGTACCAACAGAAATGTATACATTTGATAACCAAAAGCCATGTAGGAGACTATTCATATTAGTACTATTCATGATAGCCAAAACTGAAAAAAAGTCAAATGAAATATCCATCAACAACTGAATGGATAAATACATTATGCTCTATGTATATAATAGAGTATTAAATAGCAATGACAATGATCAAACTACAGTTATGCAAAATAATGATTTATGAATACCTCAATAAATGGAGAAAGAAAATACTCCAAAGGGAGTTTTGTTCATATTATGGGAAAAGCACACTTCGTGTGTGTGTGTGTTTTTCCTGCAAAGGAATGAGAAAGAAGGTTAATAAAGGACAGAAAGAGCTCCTTTGAGGTTGACTTCCTTAAAAGGGATTTTTAATAATTTGAAGAACACTCCATAGAGTTTTGGAGTTTTTTAAATCAAGGATTAAAGGTTATAACCCTTTTCAAAATTTCCTTCTATAATTAGTATTCATTCATGGCTTCTGATTCTTGAGGATCTTAGACATGAATCTTTTCCTAAATGAGATATTCCTTCCATTAATTCTGACTAATGAAGAAAAATGTGGCCATTTACACACAGCCCTTATAGCCTGTGATTTAGAGCTCTGGAGAGTCCCAAGGATGGATCATTGTTTGATAAATGAGGTAGTTATTTAACTCTACATCTGCTTCATGCACAAATCCAGAGGGAAAAGATACAGGTGATGGGTAGACATTGAACTTTCTTAGAAGCTAACAAAGTTGAATACCTTCAAAAATTCTGGATTATTGTGAGAATGAAGGAGACTAGGGAGATAAACCTCTGGAAGCAGACCTCAAAAATAGGAAGGTTAATGCCCAAAGTAATCCATTCCCAGGGGAGCCATTTGTATAAGAGTGACTCCATATCAGATCATTCTTTTCCCATTTTGCTTTTAACATGTGTCTGGGAAACTATTGCAGCTGACAAATCTCTTATAGCATAATTAGAGATGGGATGATTTAGTTTGAGCTAGAGAGTCCTATCAGCCAAGAAACCAAGAAACAGTAACAGATAATGAAAGGGCTCTGCTGTAGCTAAGGTAGTTGTCCAAAGCAGAGTGAGTTTCTGATGGAATATAAGGCAGAACTTCCTTCTTTAGTGACATATATATGCTTAGAAATCAACATGGTCAAATGCTTATTTTTCAGATACAAACTACAGTGATTTACACATATATGCTTTAATGTTCTCAACAATAGCCTTCAATCAGTTTGGCATGATTTTTATCTTTGCAAGAAGAAATTTTAAAAGACAATGAACTGTCTTAATATTTTGCAAAACTATTATACTTTCTCTAGAATTTTAGCCATCTTTTAATATGATGTTAGCAATGAATTCTTTCATGGAAATGAAATCAAGGTACTGTAAGACCACTCCTTGAATTTACCTTTAGGTTTTCTCCAGCAGAGGTGAAATTATTGTGGCAGTTCAAAGGAAATGCTGCCTCCTGTGATGCTCGTTTTCTTAATGCTCTTCATGAGAACTGTGTGTCATTTCTCAAGGAGTTCTAGTGGCTTCAAGGTAATGAAATATATTTCTATCTGTAGCCATCCTGATATCCTTCATTGTCAGGAATCACTAACAGAATTTTCCCTGGCTTCTTCTTTAACAGACTTGCATTCCAGAGCTTCCAATATGACCAAGAGACTCACTTGGCTCATAGAATCTTGGGAAATTTGAGCGTCTTCGAAAGGGAGGTGGCGTTCTAGGAGTGGGCAATGCAACATCTTCAGCCTGGCTCAAAGAAGAAGATTTTGATAAAGGCTTATGTAAGTGAAAATGCTTCCTTCATTTCAACATTTTGCAATTCCTTCCAATTTGGACTGTGTTACTCAGCACTCAACAACATATATGCCACTTCCATAGTGGACTGTAGGACACTATGTTGTCAGAACAACAAACTTTGTACTCCTCTTCTGTTACAAACTCTGTCCCCTAATCCCAGGGTGAGCAGGTTGGTGGCTCAGGTCTACCTAAATATAGAATACCATCTCATTAGTTAACAGTGATTGGACTAAGGGTAGGCATATGAACTAAGGGACAATATTAATCTTTCCCTGCGACCAATACATTCTGAGGTTTCCAAGAAATGAAGATATAAATCTGGAGCTGCCAAAAGACACATGAAGAGATGTGAAAGTGCTTGCCAAATGAAGCCAAGTGGAGGCAACTGTCAGAAGGAAACAGGGAATCTTAATGGCTTTGATTCTGAATAAAATCCCTGAAGCTCTAATTCCTTTTCATACCTGTGAATTGCTCAAGTAGGCTTCAAAGATTGGTGAATGAAGGAATTCCCTGTAAGCACAAGTCTGCTAAAGTTGATTTCTGTCACTAGCACCAAAGGAGTCCTGATGAATAAAGGATTTTATCAAAAATGATAAGAGGGCCAAGGACCATCAATTGCCCCCAATTAGGAGCTCTTTATTTATAGTATCTCATCCAACTGGCCTCTCTTCTTTGTATGGGCCCTTGACAATTGGCCATGAATATAGCAAAAATTTCCAAATTATCCAGTTCCAGGAACTCCATGTAGCTTTTCTCTGAGGGCAGTCTTTCTTAAATTTCAGTGTACTTTCAAGAGCTAAAGACTCGCTTTCTTGACATTAAATGTGACAACTGCAATGTTACTCTGATAAGCACAAAGAGGTCAGTCACAGCATTTGCTGTATTCTTGGCCCCGTGTTAGGCAGGAGAATTCAGAGTTTAAAAAAGTCTCAGATGTCCAGTTACTTATAGAGAGGAATCTCTTTATCTCTGAAAACAATATGATATACTGCATTTATTGCCACTTAAAGAAACAATATTTGATACAAACTCTGAGTAAATTAGGAATTAAGAAGGGACAACTACAATGGGCTGGGAAAACTCAAGACATGTGGAATTTGAGTCGTGCCCTGAAGGACAGATAGGCTCAGATTGTGCAGAGACACAGAGAGAAGAAATGTGGGGGCGAAGACTCTCAAAAGAAAGAATATTGGTTTATTTTGCAGGGTAACAAGTTAGATCTATGTGCCTGAAATGGAAGCTTGATGAATAAGAAGACATGCAACCCAACACTAACCATTTAATCCTGATTTTCTCTTTACTGACCATCTTTTCCAATTGCAATTTCTTGATGGATTTTGGTCTGGGCATGTGAAGTAGGAGCCATCTCACCTGCATCTCTCCTTGACACATGTTTCTTAAAAGCATTTTTGTATGCTCCTCTTCTCTGTGGCATCCATGGGCTTCTGTTCTGATCTTTCATCAAAGTAAGGGGCCATCTGTTTTATGCTCAGTCTGCTCCATGAATGAAATCAAGGCATGTGATTTGTGGCTCCTTTCCAGCTATCCCTCCTTCACAACTTCTGGGCCACTTTGAACAGCCCATGAGGCATAGCTGATGTCTCACCTTACTGCAAGGTACATGACCCCTTTGCATCCAGTCTTATTTTACTTTGAAAAATACCTGCACCTCATGCTGTTTAGATATTATTTTAGAAACCCTCACCATGCACTAAACTACTAGTTATTTAGACTTCTCTGGCAATAGCCCATTTTACCAAGGAAAGGTTTTAATGGTAATTCAACATTTCAACCAATTCCTCTATTACAGGAAGAATAACAGCTTTAAACTTATATAGCCCAATCCCTTTGAAGTGCATTACTGACATTTGCTAACCAATATCCTCTATCTCCTGGGATCCTCATCTCACAGGGGAGAGTCTGAAGCTGGATCAACCTTGAAACGCCAGAGTTTAAAATAAATGAAAATAGGCCTAGTGAATGGGAACAAAGCAGCAGGACTGAAAAGAATGCTGTAAAGGCCTTCTCAAAACAGTGTGTGTGAATGTGAAATTCACAAATGTTTTCTCCCAAACCAGAGAACCAGAGAAAAACCTGTGGATGACTAGGAGGGAGATATTTTCAATTTAATATTTGTATAGGAAAAAAATTAACTTTTCCAGGGTTTTATGTGTCCTAGATAACTGAACTTGGGCAAGTAATTAACTTCTCCGATGCTCAATGTATTTAATCTGTACATTGGTGATAATAAATATCTGCATGAAAGAGTTTTTATTAAGGGCTGAGTATTGAGCACAGTCCTTAGTATGTGCTAGGCCTCAGGAAGTATCTCTTATTTGAATGAATGAGTCAATGAAAGTCATGTAAAGAAAGATTCTTGTGTGCCAGGAAAATACTCCTAACGATTTGCATAGTGGTTGATTTATAGATCTTTGCTTAGCTCAGTATGAAAAATAAAAACTTATGTTTATTGAGAGTATTTCATAGTAATTGAACTATGGAAATACTCTTAATTAACAGCTAACTGGCACTGGTAATATCCCCACAGTCTTTGTGAGCTGGTGGCATTCATTTCTAGAATTTCAAACAAAAAATAAGTCTCAGAGAAATTAGGGCACAGAAAGAGAAGATTTAATTAAGGATCAATTTTGGACAGTGAAAATGGCAGGCAAACAGAATTTTGAAAGAATATATGCTTTTAACAGCTTTATTGAAGTAAAATTGACACACAATAAATTCTATGCATTTAAAGTGTACACTTTTGTAGGTTCTGACATATGTATAGATGTGAAACTATCAACACAAGAGAGTGAACATGTCACTTACCACAAAAAAATGTTATCTTGCCCCTTTGTAATCCATCTCTGCTTACTCTTCCTCTCCTCCTGGAAATCTCTGATCTTCTTTCTGTTACTGTAGATTAGTTTGTATTTTCTAGACTTTTATATAAATAGAATCATAGAGCACATGCTCTTTGTATTGTCTGACTTCTTTCATTCATCATATTTTGAGATTCATCCTGTTGCATATACCAAGAGTTCATTTCTTTTTATTTTTGAATAGTATTTCATTATATTGCTATAACACAATTTGTTTATCCATTTGCCTGTTGATGGACATTTAGGTTGTTTTCAGTTTTTTACTGTTATAAATAGAGCTGCTATGGTGATTATTGTTAGTCTTTGTATAGATGTAGGCTTTCATTTCTCTTGTGTAAATACCTATGAGAAGAATGACTAGATTATATGGTAGGTATACATTTACTTTTTAAGAAACTGCCAATCTTATTGTGCCTGGTTATCATTTCCACCAGTATTTTCAGTTCCCCACATCTTTGCCAATCCTTTCTAAGGTCAGTCTTTTTAATTTTAGACATCCTAGTATGTGTGTAGTG
>JAQZBX010050142.1:0-19737 GCA_029593785.1 Cabassous unicinctus | reverse complement strand
TCATGGTTGCTATACTTGATATGAACTATTTACTCTACTAATAATAACATGTAATTCTAGATATAAGGAAATCATCTCACCATTTATAAGTGTAAATGGAATAAAATACAGTCTTAGAAAAGATTAATAAACCTAATTAAACAATTCTAATTGTATGCTTTTCAAATATATACATATAATATAAAGAGATATATTTAATAATATAAAAGGAAATGAAATTATATAACAAATACTAACCAAATAAATCTTATAAGAAATTAGATTTTCTGACAAAATAAATGTTAGTAATAAAATATCAATTTCAATAAAATAGATATTACTATTTTATAAAAAGTTATTTTGCTGGCTGATACAAAAAAAATCTAATCTTGTTATTCCCCAACAAGCAGATTTATGCTCAGAGAGAATTATTGACTCCGATACCTGAACTCAATGGACCTCTGATATTCAGAACATTAAGACAATAAATTTGTGTTGTTTTAAGTCACCAAGTGTGTGGTGATGTTTTACAGTAGCCACAGGAAATGAACACAACATTAATGCCATTTGATATGGTCATGATTAAGGCCATTTTCCAGGTAACTATCCCAGGGGTAAGAAATATTTTCAGCTGTGTGAGCTGGCATGTGGGGCTCAGGCTCTGGTAAATGCACCAATATTAAGATATTCAGTCCCATCTATGTACTTCCTCCACAGTCTAGTATCCAGAGTCCATTCAATATCTACACAATATGAATTCACTTTTTTGTTTGCTTGCTTTGGGCAGTTAGAAAGTTTTGTATGGTAAATATTCCCTTTCTGTTGTTAGCAAACCTCTTTAAAGGTCACACTTGGATTTGATTCTCATTTTCAATGTGAATATAATGAGGTAGTCCTGGTAAGACGCAGCAGTTGGTTTTCCTTTGAAAAATTCCTTCTTCAGGGATTTCCAGGAAGGAGAGAGGAACCTCATCATTCAGGCCCAGAGGGAGTGCCTCATCTGACAAGAGGGATTCGCTGGAGTTTGGGATTTAAGGTACTTACAGTACTCAGGCAATTCTCAGATATTTCCTTTCTGACTCTAATATTCCTGCTCTTTCCCAGCCCATGCCCTAAATATCATTACGAGACTTGCTTAGGATGTTAATTCAACTGGTGATTAACATAGTTATGGCAGTTTCCACATTTTTAATTTGAGGCTGAATCTGATTGTTCCTAAATATTTTAACATCTTCAACACTATTAGGTGCAATCACTGCACTTACTAATCCCTGATTTCCTAATGTCCTGTATAATGACACACAGCTCTCCAAAACATTGTCTCAGAATCTTAAAAAGTATTCAGACACCAGAACTGATATAAAAATACATTAAATCAAAGCACATTTCTTCAATTATATCTTTAAATATGACTCTATAAGTATATAGGACTATATGAAAATATGTAACATCTCATATTCGATATAAGATCATTGAATGTGGCTTTTATTTGTGAATTTATTGGAAATTCTTAATTTTGTTTTTAAAAGTTATTTAATATACTATAAGATCTTGATAAGACTCACCATCAAGTTTGTTAGATTGTAGATTTCAGAATCAGTAAATTTTCTTCTTGTGAATAGGGATATTTACCATAATTAATATTCTGTGTAGACCTCTCTAATTCTGACTTGCTCATTTTGCATGTCTGTTTTGTAAGCTCACAAATTTTACTCTACACTTATTGTTCATGTACATTCATGTATGAATGATATACTTCAATAAAGGAAAAAATGTTTTACAAAGTAACAACTAATCAAAACAAGATAGCACTGGCATAAGGATAGACATTGAATATAGAACAATGGATTAGAATTGAGAGTTCAGAACTAAACACATCCATGTATATTCAATTGATTTTGACACGGTGAAAAGTCCATTCAATGGGGAAAGAATAATCTCTTCAATAAATCATGCTTGTACAAATGTATATTCTCAGGAAAAATAATCTAATTGGACCCTACATTGTATCATACAGAAAACTTAAAGATGACCAAAAACCTCAATATAAGAGCTAAAACTCTTAGAAAAAACATAGGGATAAATGTGGGGTTTTTTAAGCTTTTTTTTTTATTGTCAAGAAGCAGATTACATAAATGTTACATCAAAAATATAGGGGATTCTCAAATACCCTACCTCTTTCCCCTCCCATACTTGCACCCATTAACAACATCTTTTATTAGTGTGGTACATTTGTTACAATTGATGAACACGTATTGAAGCATTGCTACTAATCATGGTCTATACTTTACATTATGGTTTACACTTTGCATTGCACAATTTTACACATTTTGACAAAATATATAATGTCTTGTATCCCTCATTGAAATATCATACAGAACAATTTCGATGTCCCCAAAAGCCCCATGTTACATCTATTCTTCACTTTCCATCCCCCTCCCAACCTCTGGTGACCACTGTCTTTATATCAATGTTAAAAGTTCTTCCATGACTAGAATAATAATAAGTCTACTTTAGTCCATAGCTGCATTCCCAACTTCTGTTTGTTCATTCCACAGTCCTGAGGATTTTTAGAAGGTGATGCCCAAAAATCACCAAATGAGAAGGAGCTTAGATCCTATGGGGCAGATGGATGGAACTGCCTTGCTTGCAGTTGTAGATGCTTTGATTTTGGGATGAGAATTGTCCATCATTATGCTTTTGTTAGTTGTCTTGGGTGAGTCTGATGACCTGGAGAATAGGTGTCGACTGCAACACTGGTGAGATTCAGTGCTCAAACAGCATATGAACAAACAGAAGATTTAAGTTTCTGACATATATTTAATTATAGTGCTAACTATAGGTTCAAATAAATGGACCAGAAGAGCCATGTGTAGGAAAATTATAAATGAGTTTCATAGCGATTCATAGCGATTCATTTGGATTTGGAAATGAATTCTTAGATATTATAGAAACACACACAAAAAACACAAAATTTCAAAAATTAAATAAACTGTATTTCATCAAAATTAAACTATTTTTCTTCAAATGACACTATCAAGAAAATACATAGACAATATAAAAGAAGGTGAGAATAGATTTTCAAATCATATTTCTATTAAGGGCCAAGTACCAAGAATGTATAAAGAACACATTCAGCCCAATAGAAAAATGATAATCATCCCATTAAAAAATGGTCAAACGTCCAGAATAAACAGTACTCCAAAAATATATATAAAATGACCAACAAGCACATGTGAAGATGCTCAATTTCCTGAGTCTTTAGAGAAATAAATATCATAAGATATTTTTCCAAATAAAAAAATAAGCATAGAATTGTACATTATAAAGAGTGAACCCTAGTGTATTCTATGGACTATAGTTAATAGTGTAATTGCAACAATATTTTCAGCAGTTATAACAAAGTTACCACACTAATACACAATTTTAATAATAGGGAAGGCTGTGTGTGGGAGGAATTTGTGGTAACTCTGTGCTAGTTCTGCATGATTTTTCTATAAGCCTAAACATTTTCTAATAAAAAATGAGAGAAAAATCAGCAATTCAGCAAAACCTATCAAAAGCAGTTAACATGCACATGTAAATTGCTTTAATCTTCATGGGTTTAATGAACTTGGGTCTATATTTTTGTATGTAATTTAAAATGTTTAGTAAATTGCTTTTTCTGTATCTATCTCCATGATGATTGTTCATCTTAAAATGCTAAATGCTTTTTCTGTGATGCTTTTATAGCAAATATCTCTTAAATTTCCAGCTATTGATGTTCTCCTTTTGCACTTGCCAGACTTTATTGTCAACACCATGTTTGCTGATAAAATTGTATTACCAAGTTCCAAAATCTACTCTATTGACCAGACTTGGTATGGGCTCATTTATACAGTGGAAGTAGTGTCCATTATGCCTCAGAACACATGTTCTTCCTTGCTCTTGTGGTCAGCTTTGAGCACCTCCATTATAACATGGACATGCCAGGGAGGGAGATGTTCAGGGACACTTTGAAGTTTTCTCTGTACATTCTATTGTTTTTATCTTTCTCTCCCAAACTGTGATGAGCCAAAATCTTAGATTTCTTTCCTTTTTTATCCCCCATCTTCCAGGTCAAGATGTTTCATACACTCCTCAGGTAATTTTAAAATTTAATTACATTTTTCTTATAATGTTAAAAGATGATTTTCTCTGAGTAGCTATGTCGTGGTTTACTTGCAATTCCTGAATGGACTTATAGAAATCTTTCACACTTAAAATAATTTACTTGGCAATTTTTATGCAGTAATGGAAGGAAATTCCAACTTAAAAAGTGCCTTAACTGAATCACATGCCATCAGGTTCTCATTGTCATGGTCTCAATTCTTCTAAACTCTCTTTCTTCAATTTTCTAAATTATAGCAAAAACAAGTGAAATAAATTTATACTCAGAATCCCATCACCATTAAAACATCAATTCTTTTTAGCACTTCATATTCCTTTCCAATTCTTGTGCGTAGGAATTAACCTTTATATTTAAGAACATAGAGGAAATCAATAACATGGAAAAATGTATTCTTATTAGTTTATGTATACAATCTTAATGCTTTAATTTTTCTTTCTTTGCCTATCGAGTTGAAAATGTGTTTAAACTCTAAATTTTATTAGTCATATATTACCTTTTGAAAATTTATTTTTATATAACTTGACTAATTACACAGGGCCTGATGGTTGCATATATTGTTGATCAACATGTATGATCTAAAGTGTATAACTTGTCAGAGAAGGCCTATCTCACTGGTTGAGCAACTGCTTCTCATGTATAAGGTCCAGATTTGATCCCTGGTACCTCCTAAACACACACACACACACACACACACACACACACACACACAGAGAATTATTTCTTCAGATAGTCGGTGAAATAATAGTGTCTTTCTTCCCTCTTTTATTTTTTGGGGATTCATAAAAGTAGAATATGTAGTAGCATGAAGCACAGAATATGGTGGTAAACTGAAGTCTCTAGGATGGCAGAACCTGGAGAGAAAGCTTTTGGATACCTGAGGTGCAACAGTGACATCCTGTGAGCCAAGACCCAGAAGGAAGGAGCAGCAGGGCACTCCAGTTCTGTCAGATGATCCTGGATCCTTGATTTCTTTTCTCCTTCTGCTAGGTAGGATAACAAGGATGGCAATGACTATGAAGAAGTGTGGTACACAGTCATTAGTCACAGTAGTTTTCAGAGATAATATCTGGTGTCCAATGATGGTGGCTATGAAAATATTATCTCCACTACAAAGAGAGTGAGGCAACTTAGGGATGGGTCAAAAATGGATTATGCCCTTCTCAGGGCCACGTGGGTTCCAAGGCCTTCACTCCACACCCACGAACATGATTATGAGCTTGTGTTTTCTTCCTAGAAACCCTCATGTGGCCTTACCATCTGCCATGCAACACACATGATCCAGAACAAGGGACTCTGGGGAGTCTCTCAGCAGTTCATGAATCACCTACTTCTGGCTGAAGACGAAAAATGATGTCATTTTGCTGAATTTCCTTGGGCCAATATGAAACATGGCATCATCTCTGTTCTTTGGCTTTAACCATGTAAATTGATATAATGACATAGATTATTCTACATCTTTTATTTGTAGGATTTGGGGACACGAATAAGGTGGAAAACTTCCCTAGGACAAGAAGCATCCACAGATATGTTCTAGAATCTTCTAGTCAACCTTGCTATCCCATTAGAGCATACCAATATTTCCACTCCTATTTATTTCATTTTTGAGGTGTAATCCACACAATGAACATCTTTTATTTAGAAGATTAGAGAAATTTATTTTTTTTGCAATGGTAAACCTATTTTAATAATAATTTAAAATGACCCTTAAACTTAAGTTATAATTTTGAATGCCTAACATTTCAAACATATAAGACTAACATTAAGCTATTTTTTTTAATCTTTAAAAAGTAACACAAGGTAAAAGAAATTATAGTTTGTCCTGATTTTTAAGGAAGTTAAGCCCAACAGATAGTGTTACAAACTTTCTTTCTAGAATAAGTCAAAGTGTACTGTCCAACTGCATGTTTAAAAATAAATCTGCTAATTGATTTTTTTCAGGGGGAATGGGGGCTGAAAGACTGAAAATGAAACAGAATTGAATTCTTCTTTCTAATATGATAGGAAATTAAATCCTACTGATGTATTAATTCCTACTTCTCTGAACCTTAAAATAAAATTTTGTAGCAGAAGTTTTATGGTAGAATTGTCAAATTTTAAAATTTTATTCTGAGAGACGTTAGCTTTGGAAGAAAGATCAGTCCTTTTGGAGGAATTTACTAAATTTAGAGTATGACTATCCTTTCACAATTAACAAAAACTTTCTCCATTTTTTCTACAGCAAAATTTTTTTCCACACATTAAACTATAGATTCCTTAATAAAGGAATGTAAGAACCACAGTTAGAAATAGGATGTAGATGCCTTTGTAAACTGAAAGATCAGAGAAAGGGCCTTAAAAGTGGCAGTGTTGATGGGTGAAACTAGGTGAAGTGGTTGTAGGTGTTTGCTCTATTCTTCCATCTTTCCTGCACGTTTCAAATGTTTCTAAATAAAACATAGAGGAAAAAAGAGCTTTAGACATCATTAGAAGACATGGGAGCAGAACGTACGAAGGACCAACTTAAATTTTTCAACAGAGTCCATCCTGAAACATTATTGCTCATCGTTGACAAGCACTAGTTATGTTCAGCTTCTTCAGGTAACTCAGTGGTCACATAAAAGTTCTCATGATGTCATCTAAGAGAGCTACCGTTCAGAGTAACCACATATTTATAGATTTAAAAAATTAAAAGTAGGGTAAGCACCATACTACCAAAGTGTGATTACTCAGAATTCCCCTATTATCCATGTTTAAATGCTAAAGATAATCAACTCCATTTTACATGAGTTGGGAACCTGCGTTTAACTCCTATAAGAAATATCTATTAAGATGAAACAATTTTAGTCTTTGTGGATTTTAGTTCTTTTAATCCAGCTGGGGAAGAAACAATCTCATGAACTAGGTACAGATCCCCAGACAATACACATCATGTTGAAGCATAGCAGATTCCACAGCATCAGGGGAAAGTTTCCCCATACCGCAAGGTGGCGTCTTCCCTTCCCGCTGGCAGTCATCCTGTTCCGTGAGCCCTCCAGAAGCACTTCTCTCTAGTTCAGCTTCTACATGCCCGGGAGGGGGGTTGGTCTCCGGGAGCTGGATCTGTCCTTCCTCTCCTTGGCCGGCTTTGGTGAGCAGGTGGAGGCTCTGGGTTTAAGACGCCTGCGCTCGGGCCCAGCGGGCCGCCTCACCTCCATCAATGAATTCCTTAAAAATATGAAATTGGTGCGTGACCATACCTTTCACTAACTTGGTATTTACTTCAATTTTGCCTTTTCCATGTGCTGGAGATTCTTGCTTGTAAATGTGTACGATATAGATTTCTGTTATTGGTCTGAGAGGTGTATGTCAGGTTACATAACAAGATGAAACAAATCAGGAGCAGTTGCCCATCTTTGCCTTTCTCAAGCAGTATATGCAACAAATTGGATGATTCTGTTAAAAGGTAAGTGTAAAAAGTGGGAAATAAGTATGTGTACAGCTTTGTTTACAGCATGTTAGATTTCTTTTTTAACCTGTAACTAGTTACTACTACTAAGAAGAAGATGAATATTATCTGGACTTACAATTTGAGCAAGCTGGTGAATAATCCATCTTTTTGCATTTTTATTCCCAAGGCATTTTTAAATTATACGCCAACTTCCCAGGCAAGATGCAAAAGCCTTAATTGAGAAGCTATTCGTAACATGTTTTTCTCTATAGTTACAATCTACTGATATTTTGGTCATTGGCAATTATAAATCAGAAGATGACCTTCATCTGAATTATTTGTGTGACACAAGTCTTGACTTTCTACCCTTGAGTAATTTTAGTAATCCTTTGTGGTGATTTTAAAGTGCAGAAGAAGAATTTAATAGAAATCTTGTGATTGTAGAAAATCCACCCTGTCAGAAATCTGCCAATCTTGAAGAAATCAGCCAATTTTAGGAAATGACAAAATTTTTTACTCTAAATATTCTTTTATAGTTATTTCAAAATATAATGAATATCATATTTAAAATAAGATGAGTAATTTTACTTTGCTTAGCAACCTGGAATTATAGCAGAATGGACAATGGACTAACGAATACTATTGTTTAATAGAAAGAACATTGAAATACAAAAGCCTAATTACTATTAACTATAGACCATGGGCAGGTCACTTAATCTTTCTGAGATTCAGTTTCTCAACTGAGTAGAATTAAAAATATAACTACCTTATGTGGTTGTGAAAAGCAATAAAAATCTCTATTGTAAAAGTGCTTTTTTTAACCCACAAACTGTTTTTTAAACGTTAATTTAGTTTATTATGCACTTAAATGTTTGCAATTTTTATATTAATATTTTAATCAACTTTACTGAGTTATAATTACCTACAACAAATACCACCACTTTAAGTGTGTAATTAGGTGAGTTTTGTCAAATACCTTCACATATGTAATCATCACCTCCAACAACAAATAGAAATTTTCTGTCATCTCAGATAGTTCCCTCATGCTCTTTTCAGTCAATTCCACGGATCCTAGCAACCACAGATTTGTTTTGCATAACTATAGGTTAGATTAGTTGTTTACACCTTTCTATGGTTGAGTAATATATCGTATGTATATACTATAATTTGCCAATCAAACCATGTGTTGATGGGCATATGCACATGTGGTATTTATAACTTTTGGCATTATGAGTAAAACTGGTATGAACATTTTTTAATATTCTGAGTCATATGGTAAGTGCTTTTGTAACTTTATAAGAAAGAGACAAACTGTTCTCCAAAGTAGTTATACCATTTAAATGCATATCAGCCATTTATAAGTTGGAGTTGTTCAATATTCTTATCAGCAACATAATCACTAATCTTGAGCTATGAAAATATTTTAATTAAAGCAATTTTAATGGATGTGCAATGGTAAGATGGCATCACAATTTAATTTCCCTGATGATTAGGTCAGGCATTATGTGCTTTTTACACTATATGATTATTGCTTATTCATAATTTTGTGAATTGTACAAATCATTTGCCCATTTTTAAATTAGATTATTTGTTATCTTGTTACTGAGGTGTAAGAGTTCTTCATATACACTGAATGCAATTCCTTCATTTTATTTATGTATAGAATGTAGTATGTCCTGTTCTGTGGCTTGCCTTTTCATTTTCTAAAAAGTGTCTTTGTAAAAGCAGGGATTTTTAAATATTGATGAAGTTCAGCTTATCAATTTTTTCTTTATATGGTCTTTAAGAAGTTTTTTGAATTTTATCTCTTCAGTTTTCTTCTAAAAGTTTTAGAGCTTCCATTTAGCTTTTAGGTCTATGATCCATTTCAAGTTAATATTTCTATATGGTGTGAAGTAGGGGCAGAGATTCACATTTTTCCGTAATGGTATTCTATTGTTCCATTAACAGTCATTGAAAATATTTTATTTTCTTCTTTAAAATGTCTCAATACCTTTGTTGAAATCAACTGACAATATTTGCATGGATCTATTTTTGGACTCTGTATTTTATCTATATTTAGGCTAACCCCACATTATGTTGAATATTACATATTACATGATTTAAAATCAGGTATTTTTTGTTTTCTCAGTTTGTTCTTTTTCAGAGTTGTTTTGACTCTTCTGGGTCATTTTCAATTTCATATAGATTTTAGAATCAGCTTCTAAAGTTCTACTAAAAGTTTTCTAGGGATTGTATTGTAATGTGTTGAATCTATAGATCATCATGGTTTCCCCTAGCCCTGGATTATATCATCTTCCCTCTCGACCAAAGCTGATGAAACAGACTATCTGGATCACCTTGTCTTCACCAACATAGCAGAGGGAAAGGTGACCATGGGTGATCTTAAACTTCTGCTAGAAACACTGTATATCATTTACACTAACAATCTATTGGCCAAGGGAAGTAATATGGCCACACCTGAATTAAATAGGGTGGGTGTGTATAATCCTACTACATGGAGTAGTGCAGAAAGAGCATTGACCTGGGTGAGCTGTAATATAATATACCACAAAATTTTTTTAAATTGGCATTTCCTACTAAAATACAAATCTAGTGGCCACTAATATATTGAAATTTTAGTTATTTTCAATGACTTCCTAGTATTCTATTGTGAGAAAATAAGACACAATTTATTTGCACAATACAATTTGGATTGATATGAGACTACAGATTTTTCTTTAGTATAAGCCATGCTGCAAGGAAATTTTTCCTTGGAGCAGTTTTGTGAATCTCTAGAGAAGACAAATCCTGAGGTGCATTTTGAAAAAGGTTGTCTTTTCCAAGTCAGGAGATGCCAGGTCCCAACTCGTGATCTTATTTGCATCTGGAAACTGCAGCTGGTATTTTAATGAACAATTAGAATAGAGTGACAAAGATATCTGAACTATATGCCTCCTTTTCCCAAAGTTATTCCTAGCTAGTGCTGTACTAGTGAATGCAGATATTACCTGCTTCTTTGGGATTCTTTGCCCCAGTGACCTCACCCAGTAAATACCCCGCATATCCCTCATTGTGTCTTCTTCACTCTCTCATGATTTTAGAGAAAAAGAAGATTCCATTCCTTTTAGGTGCTTACATATTTCTTCTTTCCTGGTGCCTGCTTTTCAACCTCAGGTAAAAGTTGGTAACCTTTTTGCCAAGAAAGCTTACATTTTTCTCTCCACCTGCAATTGTCCCTAAAATCTTCAGGCAAAATGTTATGGAGACAAAGTCAATCACTTGTCTATGGCTCCTTTATCAGAAATATATAAGTAATTAAATGCTCGGTTGTTAACCAGATTAAAGAGAGGTGAATATTATTTTTTAAGTATTTTGCCAGACACATATGTTCCATTTATTTGTATTGATTAAATAAACTCTTTGTATAGAGATCCCATACTATTAATTAGTCATTAAATTCATGGAAGAATTGCTATTTAGAAAATGTATCATCTGAATACCATGCTAATATAACAGCAAAACTGCCCTCTTTCAACATATGAATTTATGTTATTCTGTAGAAGAAAATAACTTTATGGATCATTTATAATCAGATTAGTTTTTTAAGAACTATAAAGCAATTGTCTAAGATGTCATTAAGAGTGTAAAAATGAATGGTCCTCATTGTAAATGTATAAGCATAAATAATTTTTTGGATTGATAAGCCCTAGTTTCATTTTCTACCTTATTCTATATTATGGTCTTGTTTAAAGGTTTCCCTTGCCAAGAAGAAACTTGCAGATGGAAGCTTCTGACAAAGCTGCAACTGTGTACAACATCTCTGAGTACCTTAACTTGGTTCAAAAGGAAAATCTTTGGAAGTGAATGTCTTTCATGATCTCTATTTCATTCATGAAGAACTGTGCTAATTTTGACTGGACAAAATATTGAGTCAGAAACCAACAATCTTTTTATTTGTCTTTTATTTTTAGAATGAATTAAGAGAAGGGAAAATGTGAGATTAGAGGACAAACATGAAGTGTGTGTGTTTGCATATATTTGTGAATCATCATATTAGAATTATGGCTGATGCCATTATATAAATTAGATTCACAGGAAACAGCTTGTAGAGAAAGGAAAACAGAGAGAGCAAAATACCTATTTTCTACTTAAGTCATGGCTATAAGGCCTTTAAAACATTATTTATTGCTCTTTCCTGCAAGATTCTTTTAACATGCATGGTAAAGTTAACTGTAATATAGGGAAGCAGTAGATGTAAAAACCAGTGTGTCATAAATACAGAATAACTGCTAAACACAGAAAACCTCAGAAACTCACAGAGCAATACATACATTAACACAGTATTGACTTAGATATTTTATAAACTGAAAAGCTGCTGCATGTTTTTATCTTGAAGTCATATTTTGGTGAAGTTTTAGGATCTGATAGAAAGTGAAGGCAGTAGAACAGGATTATTAGGGATATGGGAAGCAGAAGTTGAGGTCAAATATGAAGCTGCATTTTCAATTGAGAAGCCTGGAAAACAGTACACACTATTTTCAAGGAAGTCATCAAAAAACATTTGTGGTAGGAACTTGGACTCATGGCTAGATATGTTGAATTAAAGGTGATATTAGCATATGCATACATAAACACAGGCTTTCTAGTATACAGTTTCATAATCAAAACTGTTAAAAAGAAATGAAGATAAGCTCATGGTGTCACAACAATGAATTGAAGTTGTGATTGGGTGAAAATTTTGAGAAGAATTGACATAAAAGAGAAGAAAACAGATTTTTTTTAATTTTTAAAGATGCTTTAGATTACATAAATGTTACATCAAAAATATTAGTGGATTCACATATACCCCACACACAATTTCCCACATTAATAACATCTTTCATTAGGGTGGTACATTTGTTACAATTGATGAACACCTATTGAAACATTTCTACTAACTGTGGACTATAGTTTACATTATGGCTTAAACTTTGCACCACTCAAATTTATAGGTTATGATAAATTGTATAATGGCCTGTATCCTTCATTGCAATGTCATACAGGACAATTCCAATGTCCCAAAAATGCCCCATGAAAACAGATATTGAAAACTGTGAAATGATGATAATGGGGAAGAGGAAAAATAAAATTCAATATAGAAAAGCAAAATCTGTCATGATGGAGGAAGAATTAAACCTTTAAGAATTTCATAATGGTCAGAATTTAAAGAATAAAAGCACAGTGATGAATATATTTCATTATTAAGAGTAATGAGACAGAATGGAAGTGAGAGAAACCCATTGGATTTGCTGTTACAAGATGCCTGTAAACTTTATGAGTTCTGTTCAGTAAACCAAAAGGACAGAAAACATATACAGATAATGAAATGTGGCAATGTGGAAAGAAGGGTGGCCTCAGTTGCTGTCTCTTACAACAGTGAAATCAGATAATTGACCCTTCTGATTACATGTAGATACTGAAGTCAAATAACTTTCAATCCTTATTTAGGACAGGAAAGCAGAAGGTGAATAGAGCAGAGAGGACAAAATGAAGCTATTAGCACTTTTAAGTTCTAAAATTGAGGGGATACAAGCATCTTTAGAGGCAGAGGTAAAGAAGTAGAAAAGGAAAACTTTCCAGATGTTTTATGCTTAGAAAATATGCAAAAGAGAAAAATCCTAGGGAAGGCATCAAAAGAACAGTAATGGTGACATAAAATTGGAGTAAGGGTTTAAATTTGGAATTATGATTTATATTCAAGAATTAAAAGACTATAAATCAGGAATATGCTCTCATTGCTTCTTTTAGTGTGATGCCCAGAAAAGGTGTTGAAACTAGATGTCTATTCAACCTTGGATACCTATTCATGTAAATATATCTTCTGTCTTAGCAGCAATCCAATGAAAAGTAATGGTCAGCCCCAACATCAGCTCTTTCAGTTGGTTTTTCCTGCTGGGTTTCCCCAGCCAGCCTCTACTAGAGATGGCCCTCTTTGTTTCCATTGTGATTTTCTACTTGCTGACCCTGCTTGGCAATACAGCCATGTTTTTTAGCTTGTCTGGAGCCCTATCTCCACACCCCAATGTACGTCTTCCTCAGCCACTTATCTTCCATGGATCTCTGCTACACCACCAGTACTGTCCCCAGCTGCTGCTCAACATGAAGGGTCCGGATAAGATGATACTAATGGTGGATGTGTTGGTCAGCTCTATGTGACCTTGGCAATGGGTTCCACAGATTGCAACCTTTTTGCAGTAATGGCTGTTGACTGCTATGTGGCAGTATGCTGACCCTTGCACTACACCATGCTCATGCATCCTCATGTCTGTTTGCAACTGGTGACCATGACCTGGATGATGGGTTTGACCACTTCATTAGTGCAGACATTGCTCATCCTGCAGGTTCCCCTTTGCACAAGAAATATCATAGACCACGTCTTCTGTGAAGTGCCAGTTCTCAAACTTGACTGTGTAGATAACACCTTCAATCAGATGGAGCTGTTCAAGATAAGTGCATTACTACTCCTGGTGCACCTCTTTCTCATTGTTATCTCCTATAGCTGTATTGCAAAGGCTGTGTGGAATATTAGGTCATCTGAAGGATGCCAGAAGGTGCTGGGCACTTGCTCTTCCCACTTGGCAGTGGTGTTCCTCTCCTATGGCACTGCTGCTGCCACATGTCTGCAGCCTGCTTCTGCTGCATCCCAGGACCAGGACAAAATATTGGCCTTATTTTATGGGATCATCACTCCAACATTAAATCCTTCCATTTAAACATTACAGTAAAGATATGAAGAGGGCCCTGAGGAAGATGATGGGGAGAGAGTCATGAGAAAAGGAAGAGTATGAAGAGATGATAGATACTGGCAAATGGAGAAGGGCTTAATGGAAGTGAGCCATGCTTTTAATTCTGAAAATATGGTAACATCACTTCTATTTGTAAATAGCCTAACTCATGTGTTAGAAGATACACTCACACACACATATGTGTTTGTGTTAACATTTTATAAATCTGCAAGGGTAAGATAACTGAGCAGATTACCTAACAATACCTATGTATCTAGCACCTGGCCAACTCCATGACCTGGGGAAAGTCATTTAATTTCTTTCTTTGTCATTATTATTGCCCAAAAGTGTAATAAAGATACCTGCCTTCACAGTTGTGAGGCTCTTGTGAAGGTGAAGTTAGATAAAAGAGTGTTTTGTAATCTTCAAAGGTAAAATATTTAGAAGTCCACATACAATTCTGGGGTAAGATTGATCTTACTTTTATATTATCTAGAATTATAGATCTCCAAATGGATAGTTAATTTAGAGGCCATCTGGGCTAATTTGTCCACTATATGAATCTCCATAAAATATTTATTGAATAGTTATCATTCAGATTTGAACATTTCTACAACAAAAGCAATTGGATTTTGCAAAACAAATGCTCCATATTTGGATGTGCATGCTCACTATATTATTCTTTCTTAAATTAACCTGGGAGTCTGCTTCTTTCCTACTTAAACTTGTTGACTTTGGTTTTTGCATTCTGAGCCAGACAACATAGGTTCTCTTAATATAATCTTCCCTTTGCCTAAAGATTTTTTAACATATCAAACAAACTAACATATTCACTTCTGTGAATTAATAAATAATTCTTTACTATTTATTTTATAACATAATGCCAAATTTAAACAATTCTTTTCTTTTCTTTACTTTAACCTCTTCCCACAAATGGACTTTATCAAGTGGATTTACATGGATTAGTGACGTGGGCTGGATTTGTCCTGTAAATTCAATGGATATTTTTTTCCTAAAACCCAACCTTATTTTAAAATGGGTGGCTACTTTTCAATTATTTCCTAAGGATTTCCACTTTGGCTGTGTAGAAAGGAAAATGGCCATCATCTTACTGATGCAGAGTAGGATTCCATACCACCATAGAGAATTTGAAGTGGTCATTATGAATGATATCACCACTGTGCTGGCATGGTCCCTTTGGGATAATTCAGAGGTCAGAAGTTTGTGCCTATGTTAGATGTAGTGTGTTCATCATTTTTATACTCAGTATTCCTTCTACAGTACAGAAATGTCTACAATTGTCACTTTAAAATTAACAAGAAAGCAAGAAAAAATAATGAACTTATAAATATTGGAATTTCCACTGCACACTTTATTTCTTCAGCCAGAAATGTATGAGGCATCTTGGACTCTGGTTATTTTTCATGTCAAATCAACCACTAAAGCCCACTCTTCCCTCCTAGTAAGTCTCTTACTTGTTTACCATTATCCTAGCCTAACTTAGAAAAGAGTGTCAATTGCTTACTAAATGTTTTATAAGTACTTGTTAAGCAAATGAATGAATTAAAAGAGGGACACATATTGTGTGGCAATGTTAGCCTCATTAAATCAGGAAACCTAATAATGATTAGAGTTCAATAAGTTGACTAATAATGCTATATTAAATTCAGTAGATTCATTTGCTCAATTATTTCATGATTATAAATTGTGCATTAATTATTTTATTATTTTCCTATCATAATTTTTATGTGACCACTAAAATTGTACTCAGAAGTAGCAGTGGTGGCATGTATCCTTCTTGATTTAATCTTAAAGGGATTGTGTCCAAGATCTTCACAGGAAATATGATATTAAAAGTAGATTTTTTCCCATGGGTGTAAACCTACTGTAGGTGGGACACTTTGATTTGATTACTTCAGTAGGGTGTGACCCAGGGTGGATCTTAATCTTCTTACTGGAATCCTTTATAATCAGGATGAAAATGGTGAGTGACAAAGAGAGAAACCCACAGAAGCACAGAGAGAAAGCCACAGGAGTGGAAAGGAAGCCAGAGGAAGTCAGAAGCTGAAAGCAACAAAACAGAGAAGAGAAAGGATCACCAGCAGCTGGTCTTTCAGGGAGAAAGCATTGCCTGATGACGTCTTGATATGAACATTTTTATCAGCCCCACAACTGTGATCTTGCAACCTAATAAACCCACATTGTAAAAGCCAACCCATTCCTGGTATATTTGCATTTTGGCATCCCAACAGAATAAAACAAGCTGTAAAATAATTACAAGAGAGAATGATGGATAATGTAATAGTGAAGTTATAGGGGAATGCAGGAACTGGCAGCTGTGGGAAGTGACTTATTCCTAGGGAAAATTGCATTTAATATTGTGACAGTTTGGGAATTTCTGTGTATCCCAGATATGATCATGTTCTTGGAGCTAATCCATTCCTGTCAGTGTGGTACCTTTTGGATTCAGTTGGGAGGGCCTTTGATTTGATCACTTTAGTGAGCCATGACCCAGGGTGGGTTTTAGCCAGCTTGCTGGAGTCCTTTGTAAATGGAGAAACAAGCATAGTAAAACAGAAAAAAAGCAGCAGAGAAAGAGAAACCCTGAGAGGCAGAGAGAGAGGACCCAGGGACTGAGGCTGGAATCAGTGGAGCACAGAGGCCCAGAAAGAGACAACAACTGGGAGGCTGAGAGAGAGAGACCTGGATGAGAGGGGAGAGGGGAGCCATATATACCTGATTGGCTACAGCTGAGCTTGGAGAGAGCGCTTTGCTTGATGCCTTGATTTGGGCACAGCAGACATTATGTGCTGCTAAGTGCCTGTGCCCACAGCTGTAGCTTGTATGGGACAGCATCTCTGATGATGCCTTGATTTGGACACTTTCATGGTCTCAGAATTGTAAGCTATCAACCTAATAAAATCCCATTATAAACACCAAAACATTTCTGGCATATTACTCCTAGCAGTTTTTAGCAAACTAAAACAAATATAAAACCTGGAATAAAGGAATTAAATTTGGGGTAAAAGGAAATCTGATCAACATAAATGGGTTGTACTTGTAAGGCAACAAGGAGAATGGAGGGCTATGAAGTGCTGGTGTGTTGTCTCAGTGACACCACTAATTATCATTTAAGCACAGATAGGATTCTGGCAGGTAATAAAAATCATCTCTGGTGGTTAGGGTGAAGGATATACTTGCAATTTTTAGTAGAAATGTGAGAATAAAGAAGGGATGGTAAAGCACAGAGAATGTAGACAAAGAGATTAGCTGGTGGCCACCCTTTAGATTGGAAGGACAAGGGAAGGAAAAGGGCTTACAAAGACAGTGTAGATTGTGAACTGAGGAGAGGGCTGCCTGGCACATCTTGAAGGGATGCAGCTACTCTCAGAAATGTGGTGTGTTGACACAAAGAGAAAGCAGGAAAAAATACTCCCCTCTTTCATTTCAGGTTTTCTCATCATCATGATCTTCTGGTGCTTTGAATCAGGAATCCTAACTATAATTCAGCAAGCAACCAAGTTGCATAAGGCAGACACAGTCCATAGGGATCAGCTTCCTCTGGCAGAGACCAGAACAAAGCAGGGTAAAAAATGGTTCAGAATTCAATGAATAAAATAGTCCCCAGTCTTCTCTCTTTCTGCCCTGACGTCTTGAGCATAATTTTTCATTCTCATACTTTTGTGCTAGGATTACTTACTGACATTTTCACCACCAGGCATCATGCTTTTGTTCCAGGCAAGAAGAAGAATGAACTACAGGGAAAAATGTTTATTTTCACTGCTTTTAAAAATTTTAACTACAAAGGTTAAATCCCAAAGATTTCCTACATTTTGTTTGTTCAAAACTGGGTCACCTCTAGCTTCAAGTTAGATAGATAATTGAGCATTTAAATCTGGTCACATTACTTTCTCAAACAAATTGGGGTTCAACAAGTTAAGGAATAAAGGGGTGATGAATCTTGAGTAGAAATTATCAGGATCAACACAAATGAGTGGAATTAGCTTGGTAGAGAGTGGGGGAAGGGAGTATCAGACAGAGAGAAAGTGTGATCAAGGACTGGAAGTTTAGAAATAGCATGTTGAGGGAGCAGGAGTAGCTCAATGGTTGAGCACCTGCTTTGCATGCATGAGGTCCCAGTTCAATCCCTGGTATCACCAAAGGAAAAAAAAAAAAAAGACATGTTTGGTGTCAGAAACTGGAATCAATTCAATATTTGCAGAAGTAAAATGAGCAGTAAGAATCAACGAAGAGTGGCTGGAAAAGAATGAGGGAATCATTTAGTGCTGTTTAAGTCATTTTAAATAAAATAGGTAGAAAAACTTGGTATAGTTTACATGAATAGCACACAAGAAAGAATTTTTTGTGAGAACCCAAATGCAAAATTAATACATAATTGCAAAACTCTGTTAAAAGCCTAAAAACAAAAGAAAATATTTACTACAGACATGCCATTGAAAGTTTTTATGTTATCAATTTAGACAGATTACATACAAACCACAGAAAAGAGCTGAACAACCCAGCAGAAAAAAAGTGTTCAAGTTAAGAAAAGAAACTATCTGAACTATTTACTTACCACTATGCATAGAAAATCTATTAAAACTGCTGAATAATCAAACACATATATTAAACAATAATTGAATATCTTTGTCATCTGAAATATATGCAAAAAAAAATTATAAATCCTATGTTGGCAATCGTGTGGGAGAATAAACACTTTTTACACTGTTTCTTTGTATATTAGTGAAGAAAGCAATAGAGATATTTTTTATAATTGTCATGCCATCATGCAAAATTGTTCATATGAGTTTATTGAAGAGCTGTATATAATTGGAATAATAGAAACAATGTTAATGTCCAATAGTAGAGTATTTGTTTGGCAAATAGTTATATACCATATTTTATAATAGAATGCTTTCCAAGTATTAATAATATACACACACATAGATGAATAGTTAGTTTGTTATAAACAGTTGATAGGTAGGTAGGCAGGTAGGTAGGTAGATAGATAGATAGATGTGTTGCAATGGACAAATGTACACAGTATATTGTTGAATGGAACAAACAGATTATAAAACATTATGCATAGTTGGATACTATTTTATACACTATTTTATACATGTATGTGCAATTCCATTTAATGCTGCCACCCAATGGAACTTGACATTTTATTGCAAAAATTTCCTAAATGTTTTTCAGTACAAAATGAGTGCTTGGGCAAGCACATATGGGCAAGTGTGGTGACAATATTGATGATTTAGAATTTTTTGAAATTGCTTATTTGTCTCTCCCTAAAATAAACATGAAATTAAAAATAAAGATTTTAAATCTTTAGAAAAAATATTAAAACAAAAAACAAAAATGATTTTTCCTAAGTCCTGAAAGGACCATGAAGTCATAGTTCATGTCTGTAATTCAGGATCTTACTTTTCATTTTCTTTCCTTTAGCTCCCACA
>JAQZBX010050141.1:0-14523 GCA_029593785.1 Cabassous unicinctus | reverse complement strand
TACTAACTATAGTCCCTATCTTACATCTGGTGTATTTTTTCCCCAACCCACCCTATTTTTTTTTTTTTTTAAAGATACTTAGATTACATAAATGTTACACAAAAGATATAGGGATTCCCATATGCCCCACTCCCCACACCTCCCACACCCTCCCACATGAACATCCTTCATTAGTGTGGCACATTCATTGCAACTGATAAATGCATCCTGGGGCTTTGCCATTAAGCATGGACCATAGTTCACATTGTAGTCTCTGACTGTAGTTTTTCTTGCACTTTAGCATGCCTTGAAATTTTTGTTCAAAGCCAGACATGACGTATTGGGTAATGGGACTTGAGATAAGTAGTTCTTTTTAGGGACCATAAAGTGTGAGGATTTAAGTTAACGTGGCTAGGAGTGGGGCTGTGTTTAATGTTTGCTGTGACTGTAGTGGTGAGAGGTTTCAAATTACTCTATTACCTTTGTTTTTGTCTCCTTTGTTGACTTTGGGCTTCCCCAAGAACTCCTCCTCAGATAGAGCCTGCATCACACAGCTCTTTCAGCTATAATCCACTGCTGGAGCCCTGTTGATGTGGTAGTAAGGTTTGAGGAAGGAAAGTGTTGCATAATCTTATGACTAAGTCTGTCTTTTAGTGTACCTGTGTTCCTAAGATGATACTTTCACCATCATTTTCCCTTCCCTTCCCTTTTCTTCTTTTCTGCCTCCCTCCCTCCCTTCTTTTCTTCCTCCCCTTCTTTCTTTATTTCCCTCCCTTTTAGGTGAGATAGGAAAACCTAGAGAGGGTTGAAGTTTGGTAATTGCCCTTCAGCCACCTGGTGAGATAAGGCTCTCTTAGAGTCCTTTTCTCTGGAAACTAGACATTTGTCAAGAGAATGTTCTAGATTTATTTCATAATAGTTATTCTTTCCCTCCCCCTTTCAGAGCTACCAGGGGACTTTTCTTGCATCTGAGAACATTGTGGGCTTCCTATAGGTAAATCCCACAAACATGTGAGGCTCCGCTAAGACTGAGGTCCCCAGGAGATCCTCACTTTCACTCTAGCTCATGATCAGCCTGCAGAAATTTGTCAAACTTACCACAGAAGTGTTCCTACCAGTTTTTGGCTCCAGAGACTTCAATTCTAGGCAAACAGATCTGTGACTAAGGATACACCTGTCTTTCAGATTTTGGAGTGGGTGGCGATTTGTTCTGCAATCTCAGTTACCTGATGGGTCCAAGGAAAAGTCATTGATTTTCAGTTTATTCCGTTTTTTGTTGTTCTAAGGATGAAGACAATGACTTCCAAACTCATTACATGTCAGAGCTAAAAGTGGAAGTATTTTTGTTAAATCTGAGTCTTGAGCTCAGGGCTACACTTACAGAGTTGAAGTTAAAAACAAAAACACTAATTAAAAAAAAAAGGTAAAAAACAAAACAAAAACAGTACAAAGTAATTATAGACATCTATTTTCAGTAACATTTTTAAGGGCAAGGACAAAGTCAAAGTCATATTCTCCTATTTTCTTTATGGAAAGCGTCTATAAGGTGAATTGAAAAAAGGGCTTTTGAACATTTCCCTTTTCCGCTTTTCCACTAAAACTCTTGCCTTTGATATTTGGTTCACTGGGGTCAGAACTTAGAAAATTCACATTTTACTACATTTCTCTTCTAGTATCTATATATTACTAAGACCAAGAAGAGGTAAATGCCCTTGGTTTCCTATCACCAATTCATTCCTTCAGTTTCTATAATTTCCTCTCAAGAAAAGCCCTCTTTTGCTGTAGATAACCCAATCACAAACTCTTGGTTGAGTTCAGAGAATGTACTTTGAATGGTCCTCTGTCAATTTTCCTTCACAGAAAAGTTTATCTTTGTGTCACTGCTGTACATTGTCCTCTTAAATTCGGACAGAAATTTTTCAGTAGTGAACTTGTTAAAGACGGCATGTTCAGCTTTGAGAGCAAAGACCTCTAATCATCACTGTTAGAATGAGATTTTCTTTGTAAAATGAAGTTTCCAAATTTCCACAAAAGCCCTGATTTTCATGCAAAAAAAAAAAAAGCTTTGGTGTGATACTGTGCTCCCTTATGTGATAGAGTATCACCTAATGCTTCAACCCATTTCACATCTCAGAAAAACAATATCCAGTCTTTCAATTTTCTCCCTCTATTTGGGCCTGGACAGGCCCTCTGATACCATATTAGAGAATCTGACCCAGCATGCACAAAATGAATTAAAAGGAAACTGCTTATGGCAGGATCTGCGTTTGTTTATGACATAAGGTGAAATGTGAAGGGATGTAATAGAATTCATTTTATATACATAGTCCTAAGAAGCTTGATATTGAAGTGCTTATCATTAGAAATTCTTTAGAAAGCACACATCCTTGAAGAAAATGGCTTTTCCTTTAAATAGCATTAAATATAATTCATTTCCCATTAACTTTCTGAAGCTGCCAAAGGCACATTGAAAAATTAAAGCTCCTGGAGTGCACCTCAACTTCATATTTTCAAATGCTAAACTCTGAATTAGAGTCTTTACAAGTCAGGTTTGGGAACCTCATTATGAAAAGGATATAGGGGGGAAAGGGTAAGAGACTAAGGGTATGATGGAATTATTCATAAAGAAGTTTTCAAAGATGATTATATCTCTCAACAGCAAAAGAATATAAAAAATATGATGACAATAAACACGAGTAATTAGGCTCATGATTTACAAGGGACCTTTTTTTCCTCCCAGTCATTACCCCATGCTTCTTTGCAGTATCACCAGGAAGGTGCCTAGAGCAGGTTTTTTCCTTGCATTCAGCTGGAAATGTGAAATTCTCCCTACATTTTCACTTATCAATCCATAGTTTGGCTCTAAAAACGAAATTTGTTGCAGCCTTGTATTTCCTAATCACTGGCTTGCAGGTGGTATTGGTTTAAGATAAAGTTTACACAAATCCTTGAAGAAAATAAATGAGTTTTCAGAAAGTCAAATGCATTCAATTAGAAAGACTGGCCTCTAAGTTGCAATTATGTCCTTCCAAATTTTGGATCTAGGAAATGTGATTGTTTTTTCTTATTTAGCAAAATAAAAAAAAATTTTTTCAGGCTCTAAACTCTTTTCTTTTTTTAAAAAAAATTCCAAAATTGGAATATCAATACTGATATTCTCACAATCAGAAATCACTAATGAAACACATGGAAAAATTACCCACATGTACTAAAATAGGTAATACTTTCTTATTGATGTGTCTGAGGACCTGGGTAATCATTCATTATATGATTTGCTGCTTCTGGCTACTGTACACTGAATACTGACCTTGTGCCAGGCACTGGTTTAATTGCTTTACATGAATTATCACATCTAATCTTAACCACATCCTGTAAGGCAATACCACGATTATCCTCATTTTATAGATAAGGGAACTGAGTCACATGGATGTGAAACTTCCCAAGGTTACACAGCTTTTAAATGGAGAAACAGAATTTGAAAGCAGGCAAAATTCAGAATCTTCCATCTTAACCACTGTATTAGTCAGCCAAAGGGGTGCCAATGTGAAATACCAAAAATGGGTTGGTCTTTATAAAGGATATTTATTTGGGGTAGAAGTCCACAGATACCAGGCCATAAAGTGTTAAGTTTATTCTCTCACCAAAGTCCATTGTCACGTGTTGGAGCAGACAGCTGCCGACATTTGCCAGGGTTCAGGCTTCTTGGGTTCCTCTCTTCCCGGGGCTGCGTTTCTTTCCCGGCTTAGCTCTTCTGGTTCCTCCACAAGGTCAGCTGTAGATTTTCAGGCGAACGGCTCACTTCTCTTCTCCTGGGGCCTTCTCTCCAACATCAAAACTGATTCTCAAAAAATTGCTTCCTCTGTCCTTTGCCTTGCCTTTTATATTGGATTCCCCACCCACCCAGTCAATGCCCTAATCATAACTTAATCATGCCCAGATTAACAGATCCGTTTATAAGCATGATCCAATTATATTTTTGGAATTCATAATTACATCAAACTACCCAACTGCAACAACCACTATGCTTGTGCCATTTGAGATTCTTATGTGGGAAATATCCAGAAGATAATATAACTATTAAACAATGGGTTCAATGGAAAGATCAGCTGGCTGCATAACCTATTTTTACAAGTTTTCTTGTTTTTATGGGTCTGTTGAATTCCTACCATGGATTGAGTCAGGTAATAATTATAAACATAGTCAGTATTTATTGAGTTCTTACTATCTGCCAGATAGTTTGATAATTATTACAAATGGGTTATGTCATTTAATTCTCACAACAGTGCCATGGGGTAGAAACCATTATTATTCCCAATTGCAGTTAGAGAAACTGAGTCTTTGAGAAGATAGTTTGGCCAAGTTAAAATAAGCAGCAACAAAAACCAGTATTTTTTTCTTATTTCAATGTAGTAAGTTTATTTAGAGCACTAATTCTTGGGCGTGTGATTATAATAAGAAAATTGTACCAAATATGATTTTTGAGGGAGAATCTTGTTGATTTTTTTAAATTATCATGTGAATATTCTAAAGTGGCTCTTCCTCATTTTTTCTTTAATTTCTTTTTTCTAAGCCGCGTTCACATTGTGTAAAGGTGGAGAATCTTCATTTACCCCCAATTGCATTGTAAAATTATCCGCCATGTTTGCTTTCTCTTTAATGATTAGAGATAGGAGAGTTAGCTAAATCTATGACTCTGGCATATTGTTTTAGTTTTCTTGGCTGCTCTAGCAAATGCCATGCAATGATGCAATGGGTTGGCTTAAACAATGGGAATTTATTGGCTCATGGTTTTGAGGCTAGGAAAAGTCTAAATCAAGGTAATGCTTTTTTCCTGAAAACTGGCATTCTGGGGCTGGCTGCTGGTGATCCTTGGTCCTTGGCTCCACTGTCACACAGAAATGCACATGACAACATCTCCTGGCCTCTCCCTTTTTCCGTTGACCTTTGGCTTCTTGCTTCCCATTGCTTTCTTCAGTCTGTCTGAATTTCATTCTGCTTACAAAGGACTCTAGTAATAGGATTAAAACCCACCCTGATTGAGGTGAACAACACCTTAACTGGAGTAACCTCATCAAAAGGTCTTCCTTACAATAGGTTCATACCCACAAGAATGGATTAAGTTTAAGAACATGTTTTTGTGGGGTATATAACCAAAACACCACAAATATTTTACCCCATTTCATCCTTAATCGTGAATGTGGTGGACAGACACCTGATGAGCCCTATCCCTGGTGTTCATGCCCTGTGTAATTCCCTCCACTGAGCGTGAGCAAGGCCCATGACTTGTATTGAAGCAACAGAATATGGCAAACGTGATGGGATGTCACTCCCATGACTAGGCTATGCCCTGTATGACAAACAAAATGGGAGTTACAATGTACTTAAGACATTGTGTTGCTAGCAGACATGCTAGAAAGATTCCCTCCAACCCTCCCACTGGCCTTGAAGAAGCAAGTTGCCATAAAGTAAGTGGCCATGTTGGAGAAGCACATGTGGTGAGAAACTATGGGCAGCTTCTAGATGCTAAGGGCAGCCTCCAACAAGAAACCAAAGCCTCAGTCCTACAGCCTCAAGGAAACGAATTCTGCCAATAAATCGAGGGAGGTTGGCAGTAGCTCTTCCCCCAGTGCACCTCTGCTGAGACCCCATCTCCAGCCAATGCCTGGACTGCAGCTTGGGGAGACCCTGAAGCAAAGAAACCAGCTTAGCTCTGCCCAGACTCCTGATTGATTTAAGTTGTGAGATAATATATGTGTTGTTTTAAGCTACTAAATTTGTAGTAATTTTTAAAGCAACAACAGAAAACTAATACAACTAGAGACCAAAGCATACAGTTAATTTAGATAAATTCTTCTGAACTAACATAACTAAAATTATGTTTCTAACAATGCTATTGATAAATTACCCACGCTTCTAGGTAAGGTTAACCCTGTACTCTTTCACTAGATCCAACCCCCCTGGCCCACTTGAGGACATTGTTTCAGTAATTTTTCCCTCTTCTGCATTATCATTTTTACACTCTCTGTTGGATAATTGCCATCTGATTCTGACAATAACTCCCAAAGATATGTCCACATCCGAATCCCCAGAACCTTTGAATGTTACCTTATTTGCAAAATGATTCTTTGCAGATCTGATTAAGTTAAACATTTTGAGAGTTCTGTCTTTATGAGTAATTGTAGAAGCCACTAACTCTAGGCAGAAATGGTGCACAGCACTTTCTAGGTCCTGCAGGCTTTCCTAACGATGACATCTCATTACTAACAACCTCAAAAGAAATATGTGGTTGCACTTCTGAAAATATTCAGGAAATCCAAACTTCCAGAGAGAGAAACAGGGGAATACAATATTTAATCATCTCAAGGCTGCCAACAAAACATCTCAGCTCTTGGATGGATAGCTGTGTCCCCCAAGCCTGGTCCTTATGTCAAAGAGATGAATTATGCTGCCACCTATTATACTAACAGGGTCTAAAAGGACTACAAACACAGTTACTTACACTATGTGGATTGCATGAAGTCACATTTGAACATCTGGATTGAGCTTAGCTTCAGGCATACACCAAAGAACATCACACCACAGACCTTCCCTGGAGCAAAACAGGTCCAGAAGCATCAACTACATCAGCATTGTCTGTCCTCTCACCTGGGCCTGGCCTTCCTTCACCTCCTCTTCTTCTGCCTACTCCAGGACCACCTCAACTTTTTGATAATGATGGCAGAAAAGAGGATTTCTCTCCTTCACATTTAGCTTTACTTGCTTGGCTCAGCCAGGTAGGAGCAATTACAAAAGGGCTCTGGCATGTCAGAGATGACCAGAGACACACAAAAATGCTAGCCTGAGAGATCAAGGAGGACAAGCTCGATCTACAATCAAAAGTCCTTCTCCAGACTCTACTTCCCCTAAATCCCATCCACCACAGAAACATGCTTCTGTATTTGAGTGGGAAGGAAAGCAATGGAGAGTGAAGTACCAAGAGGACAGGAATGACTTTGTGACTTCAGACATTGAACTGAAATAAGTGGCTTACAGTTTCAAATGCAACAAAGCTACTACTTTACAGATGAAAGGAAAAATAAATTCCACTACAATTGACAACTCTAAGAAGTTTGGCCTTATATTTGATAGTGTGGTGGGAACTGTGGGAGTGATCAATTCCAAGGACATTCAAATTCAGGTAATGGGAAAGTGCCAACAATTTCCATTAATAAGACAGAAGGATGTCACATATACCTCAGTGAAGACACCTTAACCTATAATATTGTGACTGTTAAATCAACTGAAATGAAAATACTTATCCCTTAGGATGATGATTATAGAGAATTTCTCAATCCTGAACAGTTCAGAACAGCATGGGATGGATCCAAGCTGGTTACTGGAAATTATGGGCTAACCTCCAGGAGATCAAATCCTCTGACCTGCTGAATTCCCCCATATAAAACAAAATGTTAAAAGAAGCAGCAGTAAAGACTGTCCTAGTTTGCCATAGGGCTGCCGATGCAAAGTACCAAAAATGGGGTGGCTTTTATAATGGGAAATTTTATTTAGGGTAAAAGCTTACAATTCCAAGGCCATGAAATGTCTAAATCGAGGTATCATCAGAAATGCTTTCTCACCAAGGTCAACTGCCAGGTGGTGAAGCAAGATGGTGGGCCATCTCTACCTAGGTCTTAGCTTTCCCTTCCAGGCTCACCATCTCTCAGACCCCAGCTGCTGGAGCTCAGCTGTGAGCAACCAGATATAGGGCTTGTCTCTTTCTGGCCTCCACTTTCAGTCTCAGCTGCTCCGCTTTCATCCCAAGTTCAGCTGTGAGTTATCAGGCATATGAAAGGGCTCATCTCCTGAGCCTTGAGCTGCCACTCAAGGGCAGATGGGCACAGCACTTCGGGGACCTATTTCCATGCCTCTGTGCTCTGCTGGTTCCAACTTGGGGACCTCTCTCAGCCCTCGGAGCATCTCTGTTTTCCTGTAGTCCTCTCTCTGACATGGCTGGATCAATATGGCAGCTTCCTTTTCCTCTGTCTCCATTTATATCAGACCCAGCAAAAGGGTGGAGACCCAAGTTGGCTCATGACTCACTGATTTAGTCCAATCAAAAGTCCTAAAGCAATCTTATCAAGTAATCTAATCAAAGGACCCTCAACCGAATTTAACGTAATCAAAAGGTCCCACACCTACAGGAATGGATTAATTCAAGAACATACTTTTTTTCTTTTTGACATTCATAAAAGAACTTCAGACTGTCACAAAGACCTAGAAGTTGCTGTAGCACCTATTGCTTTAGTTTAAGTCTCCAATAATGCTCTGCCATAGAAAGTGTCATTTCTGACATGCTTTAGTGGGCATTTTGAAGTATTTAATTTCTCTTCATGATTTGTCTTTGTGTGTGATTTTAATCCCACATGATGACTTGTGAGCATTACAGATTTAAAGGGGGAAAAATATTTTCCCCTCATATCATTACCACAGTAAGTGATAGGTAAAAAATATTGCATGATTCATTTTCACATTTATGTTTAATTGCTAGTAGAAAAATAAAATATTTGAGAATCTAAGATGTACATTTTTACCTTTTAGACCATTTCATTATGATATAGTAAAAGAACTGAGAGTTAAGAATTAATAAAATGGGAAGTGGGTGTGGCTCAATGGATAGAGCTCCCGTTTACCATATGGGAGGCCCTGGGTTTGCTTCCCGGGGCCTCCTTGTGAGGGCAGGCCGGCCCGTGCGGCCGGTTGGGCTGATGCAGCAAGACCTCACAACAGGAAGCAGGTGTGGCTCAATCGATAGAGCCCCTGTTTACCATGTGAGAGGCCCCGGGTTTGCTTCCCGGGGCCTCCTTGTGAGGGCAGGCCAGCCCGCGCGGCGCAGTGGGCTGATGCAGCGGGACCTCACAGCAAGGGGGAGATAAGCAGACACGGAGAAAACACACAGCGAATGGACACAGCAAGCACAAGCAGCAAGGGGGGGATAAATAAATAAATAAATAAATCTTAAAAAAAAAAAAAGAATTAATAAATGATTATCAATACAAAATCATTATATAGATAACTTTTTTCTTTCTGGTTTATTGTAGAAGAGCCAAAAGTAAATACCTGAAATTACTGAAACTTGTTGAACTAGAGTTCAGATGCCCCTGATCTCTGATAATGATTGTAAACCTTTATTGGTTGATTGTAAAAAACTTTGTGACTGACCCCCATTTTTTTATCCCCCATCCCGTTTTACAACTTTAAAGTCTTATGATCATTAGACAGCCCTTAATGCACACTAATGAAGGAACATGAACCAGCCCCACCCCAATTACTCATTAGTATAAACCTGCCTGTCTTCAGACACTATAAAACTATCAGAATTACTGCAGTTCAAGGAGACAGATTTTAGGCTGTTAGGCCATCTGAGCTCCTGGCTATGAGCTAGCAATAAAACTCTTTCTCTCTTTGAAACCTTGATCTCTCAGGAATTGGTCATTATGAAATGCATCGGGCAAAGAACCCTGACTTTGCTCGGTTTCAGTAAAACAGTGTGCCTTGAAAAGTGTATGATTTTTCCTTATTTTTCACCGCAGGTTCACCTTTATCTGCATGAATGCACTGTCAAGCATGAATATATATTTCAACCCACGCTTTTTAAAAAAATAAGAAAATTCCATATTAGGGACTACATTTAGTTTCTTGGTCCATGGAAAACCTACATTCTTTATAGTTACTGAAAATCAAAATAAATTTAATTACTGATCAATTTTTTTCTATGTCACTTGAAAAACTTATTTTGATGCCTAAAGATTTTGATGCCAAAAGATTGATGGGAGGAAACTGTTTCTTTGATATCTATGCAATACCTCTCAATTTTGGTCTAAGATCATGCTCAAATTTGTTTTCCAATTTTGAACTTGTTAAAAATAAGATGCCTTGTAAATGGCATCTTTAATGTTCTATCATAGACTAATTTCTTCTTCTCCACTTACCAGACTTGTTAACCAGTCTCAAAAGTGAACATGAAAAAATCACAGCTGTATTAATTCCTTAGGTTTTAGAAGAAGTATTTGTTGGTTTGGCTTCCTGCACCTATTTGGCAATCTTGACAGTATATACGTTTTCAACCCAAGAGTAACTAGGATATTCCTTTGTATCTTTTCAGTCCATAGTGCTGAAAAATCTGCAACTTCTTGGTTCACATGTAATGAATTATAGTATAACGCCTGAAGACCCAATACCAGCATCTATATTGTGAATACCTTCTATATCCTTATTGTATTCAAATTCCCTATGCTCCTATAGCAAGGTTTTGCTCTAAAATTTTGTCTATATGAATAATGTTTAGTAAACACATTTTTCAACTATAAACTTATTCTGAAATAAAGTAAAATTCTTAATTGTTTAAAAAAAGATTTTGATATGGGGAGATTATCCTGGATTTTCTAGATTGGCTCTAAATGTAATCACAAATATCATTGTAAGTGCAAGGTGGGGGGATTTGAGACATACAGAAAAGGAGAAAGCAACGTGACTACATTACAGAGATATGGACACAAGTCAAGGGATGTTGGCAGCCAACAGAAGCTGGAAGAGGCAAGTAATGGGTTGTCCCCAAGAGCCTTTGGAGGAAGTGCGATCCTGCTGAAACTTGGATTTCAGACATCAGTCCTCCAGAACCATAAGAGAATACATTCCTGTTGTTTTAAGCTATGCAGTTTGTGGCAATTTGTTACAGTAGCTACAGGAAACTAATTTCAGCTTATAAACATACTGTTATTTCTTCTATCATAAAAAAAAAAAAAGTAAACTCCATTAACTCTATATCTCCCTCCAGCTACCACCCTTCTTTTTGTAACAAAATTCCTCAAAGCAGTTGAGAAACTTAGAAGCTCCAATTTTTCTCCCACCATTCCTCCTTGAACCTATTCCAATGAGGCTTTTGTCTCTACCATGCTATTGAAATTGCTCATCAACATTGCCTATGACTTCTGTGTTGCTAAATCTAGTGGTCAATCATCTTCACCTTGCAGGAGTGGTTGTCACAGTGGATCACCATCTTTCTTGAAATACATTCTTCATTTGGCTTCTAAAACATGACACAGTCCTGGTTTTCTGTCCTCTCTCTCTTGGTCTTCTTTCCTATTTCCATGTCCTTTTTCTTAAGAATGGAGTATGCCAGGCCTCTTCTCTAATTTCATTTATTCCCTTTGAGATCTCATCTGGTCTCATGGCTTTAAATTCTATCTGTTTCCAATGACTCCCAAATTTATAGCAATAGTCCATATCTCCCCCATGCATTCTAAACTATATATTCAACTGCTTACTCAACTTGTCTACTCATTGGCATCTCAAACTTAACATGTTCACAACTGAACTCTTGAGTTCGATCTCCAGGCCTGCTTCTGATTTAACACCACTACCAACCCTGTAGTTGCTTCGTCAAAATCCTTGGAATCCCCTTTGTCTCCTTCTTCTTTCACATCTCACATCCAATCCATCAGGCAATTCTGTTGGTTCTCCATTCAAAATATCCTCAGAATCCAACCATTTTTCACTTTGGTGAAGGTCCAAGCCACCTCCATTTTATACATGGGCCATTGCAGTGACTTCTTAAATGTTCTCCTGCTTCTACCCTTAACCCTTTTGCACTGTTCACAAGGGCAGTCTCTTCTGTCATGATTCAGGCAATGTCATGCCTCTGCTCAAAATGCTGCAGTGTCTTCCCATCACACTCAGCTTTAAGCACCCCAGCCCCTGGTAGCCTCCCTGGCTTCATCTCCTGTGACTCTACCCTGCTCTCTCTCCACCCCTGCCACTCCGGTTTTCTCATAGTTCCTCCCTCACTGGCTGCTCCTTCTTCTTGGAATGCACTTCCCCCTGTTCTCTTCAGGATGGGCTCCCTTGTTCTCTCAGGTCTTAACTCAAACGTCACATTCTCAGTGAGGTCTTTCCCAGTTATTCCACCTAAAATCACTAACCTTTGTCCAATACTTCCTAGCTCCCTCCCTTACTTTTCCTTTTCTTCTTAGCATTTATTGTGATCTAATATGTTTTTTTTTTTATTTTATTTTAAAAAAAGCTTATTTATTGTCTGGTACTCCCATTAGAATGTAAGCTCTCTAAAGGCAGAACACTGGATTCTACTAAAGCGGTACCTGGCAGATAATCAGCACTCCTGAAATATATGTTAAAGAAATGATATATAAGCATGCTTTACAGAATAATAAAAATAACAGGAAAGCACAGGCAAAGTAAATGCTTTGTGAATAGATAATTTAAGAGCAATCATGACAAAGGCCAACAGAGCGAAGATATAATTATCATGTAAACAATGTGATGATTAAAAAAAATAAGATAAATTGGGCTCACAATTTATATGAAGCACTCTTGTCTCCAACGTGATTTCAAGCCTTCACAGTTATTATTTCTTCTGTCTTCAAAATGTCTCTGGGAGGCCGGCCAGGGACTTCATTTTCATTTCCTTTATTTAATTGTTGGAACTCCTTAAAATGCTATCTGGGTCATTCAGATGGTGGCCTTGATTCTTCCCTTTGTTTTTGTTATGGCGATAAGGCCAGTTGGTGCTTAGTAAATTGAAAAACATCCTCATCAGGGGCCAAGGTGACCCTTATAACCTTTGGGCAGAAACTCAGATTTCTGTCTCAGGGTTCAGGGATGTTTTCTCACTTCTAGGTCTGTTCAGCCACACAACATTGCAACCTGCCAAACTCAGGCTGCTCCCTTACCAATGGATATACTGTTAGTGATAGTTTCTTTGTTGACAGAAACTAGCTTTCATTTCAACTTTACAAAAGCCCAAAATCAGAAGTAAAATCAGAAGTAAAATCAAAAGGATCTGCAAGAATATTATTAGAGAAATACAAGATTGGGCAATTCTCACAAATACAGGCTAAAAAAAAATACTAAGACAAAAGCGTAGATGAAACCATTAGAGGACCCTTCCATTTCTTCCTTGTACTCAATAAATGCAGTCAGAGATGGAGTGGCAAAGGGCAAGAACATTGCATACGTGAAGAGACAACTTCAAAGTCTCGGGTCTAGAAAAAACTAGTTTCAGATTTCACACTGATATACAGCTTTGCTTTCCTGCGCATCTTTTCTGTGTGCTATATTTTAAAATGTCTAAGTGAGCACAGAGAGACTAAAGTAAAATACAAATTGTTTTATGTCACCTCCATTTTTTTCAGAAGATGTCCTATTTTCACAGGATTATATTTTATGACATATGTTATGAGCCAGTCTGACACACATTTGCTGTGGTATTTGTAGTTTCTTTACATTTGGGTCTTGGAAACTAGGGCTTCATTACCATGCTACAGGTACAAAAGAATGTATACTGGCCCATCTACTCACGCTTTGATGATGCTCACATTTTAAAGCTTTATGAGCAACTCTTCTCTTTATTTTCCAATGCACTTTTGGTTATTATAAATTAGAATAAATAATCCTGGACTGAATGCAAATGATGCATGTAAAGTTCTGGGATAATTCTGTCATTTTAAAAGGAAAGCAGGTTGGTAAGAGGTGGATTTCAAGCTCCTTGAAGGTAAGAACTGTATCCAATTCAGGTTTGTCTCCCTTAATGGCCACTGATCACAAAACAGACATCGAATTTATACTTTTTCAGTGAAGAATGAGTTGTATTCATGAGAACAATGAGACTGAGGATGAAGATTTAGAGGAGGATACAGAGGAAGCAACATCGGTGTTGTCCTACCTGAGCCATAAGAAGCTGAACAGGTACTTCCAATACATGACCCATGATTAGATGTGATGGAATTCCATTGCCATTTTTGAGTGAAGATGACTTCAGTTCCTGAGAAACTGATTGTGCCACTTACTACTAGGATAAATAACCTCCTGGGCCTATTATATCCTTGCATGCAAAAGCCTTGGAACAAACCGGAAGTTCCAGTCAGTTTCCCTTGTCATCTATGGTATTTTAAGGAACCACAGTCCTCTCTGAGCTATAGGATAAGCTTTGCTTCAGGAAGAGGGACTGTGCATTATCAAGGTTACAAAAGCCATTTCTTCTCTACCTCAGGTAGGAGTGGTTTATAGCCAGGTCAGAGAGGCCTGAAGTGTGAGTTAATGGCAGCTATATTTCAAGCCTTGTCTGTAGAAATGTAGGTGAATGAAAGTAATGCATGCAGATTATAACTGATGAATGCAGAGACCTAAGTGTATGCATGTGTGAGAGAGAAAGAGTCAGATAGGCAGAGATGAAAACAGAGAGATGCATATTGCTTAGGATTTGTTTTTGATAAACTCAAGTGTTTGGGTTTCCTTCACTCAGCACTAAGACTAGAAGCAAGCCTCATAAGTGAAGCCACCCTCGAAGCATTCAGTCTTCCACCATCCACAAAACCTGAGACTCTCAGTTCCCGAGAGTTGACTCAACCAGCATCATCGTAGTATTGTTTTAAAGAAAGGAAGATAGAGAAATGATATTAGCTACTAAAATTCACTGGTCGCTGTTAGTAGATAATAGAGTAATTTCTTTCTCCCTTCACTTACCCATTCTCTTAGAATACTTGGTTAAAA
>JAQZBX010050140.1:0-19738 GCA_029593785.1 Cabassous unicinctus | reverse complement strand
GCGAACCCGGGCCTCCCATATGGTAAACGGGGGCTCTATCCACTGAGCCACACCTGCTTCCCCCTTTGTTCTTTAGTATACATTTTAGGGTAAGGTTGTTGAATCGATAGATTAATTTGGGGAGAACTGAAATCTTAACAGAACTAAGCCCTGCAGTCCATGGAAGAGGCCCATTTTTTTAGGTATTTAATTTATTTCAGCAATGTTTTGTAGTTTCATTTTACAGATCTGTCATATATTTTGTTCAATTTATGTTTTTTTTTATGCTCTTGCTTATCACATTGTATTTAATATCAACTTCCAATTGTTACTGGTAAATAATAGAATAAAAATTAATTTTATATATTACTGTGTTTCCTGCAACCTTTTGAAACTCACTTATTAATTCTTATAGGTTTTTTGGGTAGAATACTGAGGATTTTTATGTACATGTTTCTTCTTTTCTGATCTGTATATCTTCTATCTGTCTTACTCTCTGTCTTTTGCCTAATTACCCTGAAGCTATAAACTTCAGTACACTATTAATAAAAATGTTGAGAACAGAAGATTTTGTCTTATTCCTGTTTATAGGAGGGAAATAATTTAGTTTTTCCCCAAGAAATGTGTTAACTGTAGGCTTTTCATAGATGCCTCATATCAGGTTGAAAATGGTTCCAAGTTTACTGACACTGTTTACCATGAATTAGTATTGAATTTTGCTGAATTCTTTTCCTGCCTCTATTAAGCTTTTTCTATATTTGGTTTTCCACACTTAGCCTATTAGTATGGTAATTTACATTAATTTCTGAGTGTTAAGCCAATCTTGCTTTTCTAAGTAAAAAAATCATTTGGTCATGATGTATTATCATTTTTGTTTATTATTGGAATCAACTTGCTAATATTTGGTTAAGAAATTTTATATCAATGTTTATCTGAAATATTGCCTTTATTTTTTTTGTAATATCTTTATTTGCTTTTGGTATCATTGTAAATACTGACTTCATAATATAATTTGGGAAGTATCAAGTATTATTTCTCACTTATTTTCAGAATGATTTTGTATAGGAATGGTATTACTTCTTCCTTAAGATGTGGCAAGTTTCACCAGTAATTGCATTTGAACCTGGAGTTTTAGTTGAAGGAAAGTGGCTTAATTTTTGAGGGCTACCATAACAAATTACCACAAACTGGATGGTATGAAACAACAGAATTTTTTTTCTCTTACAGTCCTGGAGGCTAGAAGTCCAAAATCAAATTGCCGTCAGGGCCATGCTCCTTCTGAAGGCTTGAGGCAGAATCCTTCCTTATCTCGTCTAGCTTTTGGGGGATTACTGGCAGTCCCTGGTGTTCCTGGGTGTAGATGCATCACTCCCTGCCTCCACCTTCGCCTGGCGTTCCTCCCTCTGTGTCCCTCTGTGTCTCTGTCTTCTAAATCCCCTCTCCTTTCTCTTATAAAGATATGAGTCATTGGATGTAAGGCCCAGCCTAGTCTAGTATGACTTCATCTTAACTTGATTATATCTGGAATATATTTCCAAATAAGGTAACAATCACAGATACTGGGAATTAGTATTTCAAGATATGTTTTTTGGGACACAAATTCACAGTAGAAAATTTTTAAATTATGAATTTAATTTCCTTAATATATTAAAGGTTATTCAAATATTCCATTTATTTTAATTATTTTTAGTTTTTAGTTTGTGCCTTTCAAGGTATTTGTTTATGATATCTAAATCATTGGATTAATTGAAATGAATTTTATTTTTCTATTTTCCTTTCAATGTCTGTGGTATTTGCAACAATGCTCCCTCTTTTGTGTCTTGTAATGGCAATTTATATCTTCTCTTTTTCACATTTAATTGAGCAATCTAGCCGGAGGTTTATAAATTCTATGGAAGTTTTAAAAAAAGTTCTTACTTTTTGCTTTTGTATTTCATTGATTTATGCTATTATCTTCATTGTTTCCACCTTCTATTTCACATTTAATTTTTTTTTTTTAGCTCTTTAGGGTGAAATCTTAGAAAATTCATTTTAGATCTTTCTTCTTTTGAATATAAGTATTTAAATTTATAAAATAATCTCAAAGCACTTCTTTAGCCCCACCTAAACTTTTAAAAATGTATTTTTGTTTTCATAAAATTAAAACATATTTTCTAAAATCCCTTCTGATTTTTTCCCCTGAATTATGAGTTATTTATAAGTATGCAGTTTTACAATGATCCATGTTTTGTTTAGGGTTGCATAGTTTACTTTCAAAATATTTGTAGATTTTTTCAATACCTTTCTATTATGGATATCTCATTTAATTCTGTTGAGATTGGAGAATATACATATGCTGTATAATTTAAATGTTTTAAAATTTATTAAACTTTGCTTTTGCCCAGCTTCTATCTATCTTGGTGAATGTTCCATATGTACTTGAAAAGAATGTGTATTATCCTCTTGGTGGTGTGTCCTATAAAATGGCATGCCTAGTAATTTCTCTTTCAAAGAAAAAGCTTTCTTAGTTGCCTTCATTTTCCTCAACTTTAATATGAGAATATTAAAACCTATTTCCTAGGGCTGCTTTGAGGATTCTAGGTGTTGCATGCAAATTTTTAGCACAGTGTCTGCTCAGAAAATGATAACTATTATAATTATTATTAGCCTTTGTATCAGTACACTGACTTCCATCCTTCTTATTTATCAAATTTATTTATATATATATAGAGTATCTTATTTATTGTAATTTTACTTATCATTATTACTTTAATTAATTTATTTAATGTATTATAGCATATACATCTTATTTTGTATTCCTTCCACTGATAACTTCTCTTTTTCCTAAGTCTCCTTTTCCTGAAAAATGTTGGCCTTTTATTTTATATCCTCCTCAGGCTATTGCCCTTTATTCTTCCCTTTACATCAAATTAAGTTTTTTAAAAGTGATTTTACATTCACTGCCTTAAATCCTGTTTATATACTATTATCTGGCTTCTGTTACTGAATTTACTCAGGCACAGGTCAACAGTAATATAATTTTATTTTTAAAATTTTTTATCATAAACAAATATGCATCTAGTGAAAATAGTTCAGTAGTTTTTTTTTCTAAGGCTTATAATGCAAAAGAGAGAGAGAGAGAGAGAGAGAGAGAGAGAGAGAGAGAGAGAGAGGAAGTAATTTCTTCCTCCTCTGCTCCCTTCCACAATTCTCACTTCCCAGAGGCAAACATTTTCTATTCTTTTAAATGAATCTCCAGGCATTTGCCTTCATATTTCTAAATAGCATGCTTATGCTGTACTACATCTTCTTATCTTCTTTTTCTTTTTCCTATTTTGGCTTTGGATATTATTAATTGAATTCCTACTCTAGAACGTGAACTCTTACTTTTCTTACACTCCCATACCCTCGTACACGCACACAGTCCCCCTTTCTGTCCTTCCACTTTAATTATTGGTGTTTAAATAATGTAAATTTTTAAATAATGTAATAATTTTTAATAATGTAAATTTTTGGGGTTTACATTATGATCATGTAAAGTGAATTGGTTGTGTTTCTTTTTCTTTTTTTTAATTGGAGAATTCCCAGATATTGGAGTTTTTAGTACTTTTCTCTTCTGTGTGCCACTTTTACCCTAGAATAACCCTCTAAAATCCAGTCTGGAAAGATAATAGCATGGTTGCAATCAAAGTTTCTTGGGTCTAAGCAAGGGAAAGGGGACAAGGTTTTCACTACTCCTTATATAGACTTTCACCTCACCCTCGTCTTTTCATTATGGTGCTGCCATTTTGTACTGGAGTCCCACATTCCCTCTGGTTCAACATCTCCAGTGAATAAATCTTTAGGCCTCCGTGAGAGTAGAGTAAGGAAGCTGCCTTTCAATGCAGAGTGAGGGGGTAAGAATCTGGAAATCTAAATACTTTTTATATTGACATTCAACTAATCCTAAATTTTTCAGTCCCAACTGCATCAACACTTTTTTTGGAGAAACTTGTGCCTCTGATTCATGAGATTCCCTGGGATTCTTTGTCATGAATCACCTTGCTCCTTGGCTTCCCTCATTGCTGGCTTCGTTTGGCTTTCTCTGTTCTGCTGGTAATTACTATTCATCTGTCTTCTTTCCAGATTTCCAGTTTTGATGGTGTCATCTCCTGTGCCATTGTTTTTATCCTTATGCCTTTTATCAATCTTTACCTCTAGTTTTTTCCTTTACTTTTATTTCCGTGCAGGTTGTTAAAAAGCATCTATAAACCAGACAGAATGTTCAATCTGTCATATTGAACCTAAAGTATTAAATGATGTTTAAATTGCCAAATTCAGTAGCCCCTTTTATTCCTCATTCCTCTTAACACATTTGTAGATTGGTTAATGTTAACACCTCCTCTTATAAACTTTCTACTTCCTTGGGTTCTTCTATATTATTCTAAAAACAAAAACAAAAACACACTGTATCTACCAAACATACACTCTCCCTTTCTGCTTTCTACCATCACCTGGTAACCACTAGTCTACTTTCTGTATCTGCAGATTTGCTATTTCTAAGTATCTCTTATAAGCTTCATCATACAGTATTTGACCTTATGTGTATTGCTTATTTCACTGACCATAATGATTCAAGATTCTTCCATGTTGCAGCATGTCTCAGAATTTCATTCTTTCTTATGACTTAATAGTATTCCATTGTGTGTATGTACCACATTTTGTTTATCAATTCATTTGTTGATGGACACTTGTGTTGTTTCCAACTTGGCTATTATGAGTAATGCTGATAGAAACATTTGTGTACAAGTGTCTGTTGGGGTCCCTGGTTTCACTTTCTTTGGGTATAAACCTAATAGTGGAATTGCTGGGTCATATGAAAATTCTTTTTTTAAATCTATGAGGAACTGCCATATTGCTTTCCACAGCAGCTGCACTACTGTGCATTCCCACCAAGAATCCACTAGAGTTACAAAATGTATATTCAAGCCTTTGGCCATTTTTTAATTGAATTGTTTATCTTTTGGTTGTCGTGTTATAAAAGTTCTTTGTGTATTCTGGATATTAAGCCCTTATCCAATACATGGTTTGTAACTATTTTCTCCTATTCTGCAAGTTGTCTTTTCAATTTCTTGATAATATCCTTTATGCATAAATGTTTTAATTTTCATGAGGTTGAATTTATCTATCATTTCTTTTACTGCTCATGCTTTTGGTGTCATGTCTAAGAAACCACTACTGAGTCCCAGGTCATGAAGATTTGTTATCTTCTCTTTTATATTTTTAGCTCTTATATTTATGTATTTGATCTATTTTGAGTTAATTTTCGTATATGGTGTGAAGTTGGGTTCTAACCTCATTCTTCTGCATCTGGATACCCATTTTATCCCTACACCACTTTAAAAAGGACTGTTATTTCCCCATTGTATATACATAGCACCCTTGTTGAAATCATTTGGCCATAGATTGATTTCTGGACTTTCAAGTCTGTTCCATTTGTCTATATAACTATCTTTATGCCAGTACCACGCTGTTTTGATTAATGTAGCTTTGTAGTACAATATTTAAAATCTGGATGTGTGAATTCAGTAACTTTGTTCTTCATTTTTAGAATTGTCTTAGCTATTCAGGGCCCCTTGAAATTCCATATGAATTTGAAGATTGGCTTTTCCACTTCTACAAAAACAGTTGCTAGAATTTTGATAAGAATTGCATTGAATTTATAGATTGTTTAGGTAATATTGGCATCTTAACAATATTTAGTTTCCAAATCTATGAACATGGGATGTCTTGGCATTTATTTAGGTCTTCTTTAATTTCAGCTGTGTTTTCTAGTTTTCAGTTTATGTTAACACAGCAATGTCATCTCTTGGACAACTTCTATGTGCTATACATTCTATTAGATGATGGGGACACAAACATGAATAAAACTCAGCTTATGTAATGTGTGGGATTAATGTGTAAACATATAAATTATAATATTTTACTGAAAGTACTCTAACAATCTAAAATATAGGATTAAACACTGCTTGGGGAGTTGATATGGCAAAAATAATGATGGGAATAATTCAGTAATAGTAAATAATACCAATGGCTATCATTTTTTAAACTTACCATATGCCAGTCACTGGATGGAGCTAAATCCTGGGCTCTGAAACATTTAGCTCTCTTGCCTCCTGCAGAGGAACGGTGCAACTAAAATAATTACTCATGAAGATGTTTGGGCCTGTTGGAGTAGTGGTGAGCAGATTGTGGGGGCTCCATCTAATCATTTGTTTATCCAATACTTATGGAGAGCCTGGTTCATGATAGGCATGTTCTAGGTTCTGGGAAATCAGCACTTAAAAAAAATGTGTTGCTGAAGAGGAGAGACTCCAGAAAGCAGAAGAAAATTTGGGACTCATCAGCTGAGAGCCAGAGCTACTCAGAAGCAGAGTTGGTACTGATCAAGCAAAAGGAGAACCAATAATATAAACTTAGGAGATACCCAACATTCAATAGGGTGAACAGAGGAGAAAGCATTTGCAAAGAAGACTTAGGGTAAGGAAGCAGAGAGGTAGGAGAATGAGTGTGAGGAACCCAGGAAGCCAAGAAAGGAAGAAGTTTAAAGAAACAGAATGGTCAGTTTGTTGAGGACTGAAAATAAACACTTTGATTTAGAGGATAGGTGGTCATTGGTGGTCTAAACAAGTGTTGTTTCAGAAACATATCTCTAATAGTAATTGTGTGCTTAATTATCCCTCAAATGTTATCTAAAACAATTCTGTGACAGTGTCTTTAAGTTCTTACAATATTCTGTAGGTGTAATTGATCTGGGATAGAGACCTGAGCCATGGGCTTTTTAAATGGTGGAAATAGCTCATATTTGTATAAAGTTTTAAATGTCATAGGAAGACCTACATTATCCCATTCCAATAGTAATGAGCTAAGAGGAGAGAAAACAAGGCAAAGTTGCCACAATGTTAGCAACACAAGTCAATTATGATAACTTCCAGGAAAGCAAGCATTGACAATAGGATAGGCAAGGCATTATGGACTGATACACCCTTAGTCTGTTTATATTAGTTGTGGGTGCACACACAGAGAAAAGACAGGCAGGTACCATGCCCAAGAAGTTCTCAAGCTCAAAGCAACTTCTTTTTATCAACGTATCATGCCTTCACTTATCTGATCTCTGATCTCTTTCACTGCCCTCTGCAGTGCCCTATTCCCTATCCATCCTCCTTTCTTGCGACATAAGAATGTCAAAGCTGTAGTCTCCAAATAGTCAAGAAGTAGTCAGGTATAATTGAGGAATTCTTGCTGATTCATTCATGCTATTCTTAGTGCTTTTTATTTTTATTTACACAATGCACCAAATATTTCCGAACATATGTTCAAAGCCTCTTTTCTATTCCATGATATATACCTATGCTTTGTCCTATTAACCTTCTCACTATATTGCATAGCTTTTCTTTTTGTCACTAATGACTCATACACCACACATATATTCTGGGCTCAATCACCTCATTGTCATGTTTCTTCTTCCATTTTCAGTTTTAAGGATTCTTTGATAGAACAAAAGAAAACTAGGATTTTCTTATTCTCTCTGCCATCTGTTACCATCTGCTTCAAACACTGGTCTAATCTTCTTTTCTGTGCTGTTGAAATGAATCTCTGTTTCATTTTCTTCCTTGGACTGTGTGATTGTGTTGTCAGAATTTCCCTCCATGACAGCCTCTCTCCCTCTTTCTATCCCTCCCTCCCTCCATCCGTCCCTCCCTCCTTCCCTCCCTTCCTTCTGATTGACTCACTCTCTTGGACTACTACCTATTTTTCAAAGGAAATGCTTGAAAATGCTTATTTAAAGTCTAGAATACCTGATTATGCTCAGGCTTCTTTTTCTAAACTCTAGGAGGAACTATTTGAATTTATGCCCAGATGAATTCCAAATATCCATATCTAGCCCTGATCACTTTCCAGAGATCTAGGTATGTTTCTACTCTATGCTATGTGTATGTGCACCTGCATGTGCTTGTGCCTGTATGAGGGGGCAGTGGGCAGTGGCAGGAGCATCTCTGGTTCATGCTCTAACTTATCTGTCATGACTAATAGCATCAGCATCAGCCTAATTTCCCAAAATAGAAACTCTCATAATCATCCTGGACTTTTCCTACTTCTTATTCCCAGTATTCCATTAGTTGCAAACTCCTTTTGCTTGTCCCTGGGGATAACCCTTCAGATGGGCCTCTACCCTTTACTCCACTGCCACCCCCATTCTATAGTTTCAGGCCTCAAAACCCAGACAATTACATGTCTTCAGGTTGCACAGGCCCATTTTTTCCAGCTTCTCTTTCACATGCTACCCAGCCACCACCTCTCCTACAACCTCATTAACCCCATGATGACTCCTGTCATCACTATAGATAACTTCAATATCCACTGAGATGATCTAGCCAGCACAGGACCTCTCATTTCCTTGACCTCTTTATCTCTAATAGTTTTCCCTCCATCTTCTTCAGCCACCCACACCCATAGGCATCACCAATAACTCTTGCCATCATAATCTTGATTTCAAACATTCCACTCTCTTATTGATACTTCCTATATTTTTTGCTTCATTATTCCAATATTCCTATAAACTTCTCCAACCTTCAGTGCATTGACTTTACTCCTTCACTAGCCTTGATTCCTTGTAACTCATGGTATTCTGTTGAAGGATAATTTTCTAGTTGCATAATTGGAGACAGAAACAGATTTATTTCTTTAAATGAGTGAACCTTTACCCAGTACCTTAGATTCCCAGTTTGTGAAGTCTGGACAAGTTTTATTATTGCTGTTCATCCTTCTAAGTCCTAGCAGTATGAAAGGAAATGATTTGAAGCCAAGGACAGGAGTTCAGGATTACAGTTTACTATATATCCAAGTAAAATTTGGGCAATGGTGACCGAAGAGGGACTGAGTGATAATTTTAAAAACTTACAGACACATCCAGCAGAGAATCTCAGCAGGGACAATGATAGCAATAGGGATCAAATACATGTGTTCTAGCCTAAAGCTAGAAGAATCATTCATATAGACCTTCCTCTTGTAAGACCTGCTGATTCTTCACTTTTATCAGAAGGCCCAGAACAGTAGGGGCTGTAGTCTATTCTGGCAAAATTAACCCACCAAACCTTTTTAAGCATATGACTAAAGGGCAATAAAATACCTACATTTCAAATGCAGTAGTGGCTCCTAATTTCAAAAAGCTTTATTATTATGGAATTTTACCCACTAGCGTTATTATCCAAGGTCTTGAGGTTTCAGTTACATTAACAGATAATCTGGTGACTAAAGAAAGAAAGTTTTGCTGCATTTAATATTTGTTTGAGGGACCTCTTACCATGATAGGCTGTCACCTTTCTTGACTTCTTATCATCACTTGACAGAAACCTCTCCCTCCCTCTTAAAACACTTGCTTCTCTAAGCTTCTGTAACATCATATTCATGTAGTTTTCTTCCTATTTCACCAGCTGCCTCTTTCAGTCCTCTTTTCTGACTCACTCTTCCCTATCAGACCTCTGAATATTGAAGAACACTGAACTGAACTCTATTCATGTTTCTTCCTTTTATCACTATCTAATGGTGTCCCTGAATTACCACATCTATATGCATGGCTTTAAATATTATCTATATGTTGAGGTTCATAAAATTTATATTGCCAATCCTGATCTTTCCTCTGAACTCTAGGCTTTTACATCCAGCCTTCTTATTAACATCTCCCCTTACCTCTTTTATTAACAACTCAAACCCAACACAGTCAACCTAGGACAGTTGATTTATCCCCACCCTATGCACTTCCCTTAAAGCTTTCTCAATCTTGGAACTGCACTATTGTCCACCCAGTTGCCCAGGCCAAAATTCTATGAATCATCTTTGATTTATTGTCTTTTCTCAGACCTCAAATCCAGTCCACCCATATTCTTGCTAAGCCTAAATTTGAAAAGGTTATCTTGAAACTGAACTCTTCTTACTACCTTCATTACAATACCCTAATGCAAATCTCCATAATTTCTTAGTCATAATATTTCAATACTAATTAATCTTTCTGCTTTAATCCTTGCCTCCCTGCAAAGATTTTAAAGTATACAACTGCCCAATTGATATCTAATGCATAAATTAGATTATGACATTCCTCTTCTGAAAATCCTCCAGTGGCTCCCCATTGCAATCTGAATAAAATACAAACAAATGTCTTACCCTCATCTGAACTTTTTAGCCTTCTGCCTATCTTTCTGATCTCATCAATCTCCACCCTCCCTCTTATTCACTATGTCTGGCCAGTGACCTTTTATTCTACTCAGAATAGTGCCAAAGTAATTTATTTTGTTTTGGAAGCTCTCTCCTTAGTCTTTATTTTATAATGTAGGCCTTATTACAAATGTCATGTCCTCAGAGAGAACATTCCTGGACCACTGTACCCAAAGTAGCCTACACTATTAACTCTATTATATTGCACTGTCTTATCTGTTTTATAGCACTGACCAATACCTGCATTTATCTTTTTTATTAGTGTGTTAATGTATTTATTTTCTGGTACCACCACTAGAATATAAACTCCTTGAAGTTTTAACCTTTTTTCATGCATGTATTCCATATCTAGACAGTGCCTGACAATTTTCTTGTGTATAGTAGATACTCTGTAAATATTTAGTGGCTGATTATTTGTTTTCTTTCTCTCTCACCAGACTATAAGCAACTTGAAGACAGAAACCTTGTATTATGTTTCTTTCTATCCTGAGTCTAGCAAAACAACTGTTATCCAGAAGGGACTTAAACTTTTGTGGAAATAAACTGCACCAGGGTTTTCAAAAGTTCATTCACTTTTATTTCAACCATCATTTTTTTAAATACTTAGTTAATGAAAACTTAGCTTTTTCTTAAGCAATTATATTTGTTAATCATTTGTTTGATGTATTAGTTATATTTTTCAATATATTTTGACATATATAAAATTATAAATATGTAAATATATAAAATTAAATTTAAAAGTATTCATATTATCATACCTAAAATGTAATGTACAAGTGGTGATCCCTGCATCATAGAGTGAAACCCAAAATTAATCAGTGTATAATTTCTTCTAAGATTCATTTTATCATAGAATTTTCCTATAGTTCATTCTTTTATTCTCTTTTAATATCATTTGGTGAACCATTTAGGACTTTAAATAGGACTCAAAGTCTTTAACACATAGTATGACATCATAACTTCTTTTTATATTTGCACATAGCATTCATTATATCCTACCTACTATATGATTTTTATGCTGTTATGTTTCCTTATTGTGTCTCATCATTGAATAAATTGGGTTTCCTTACCTGAGTTCTTTTCTTTTTTTGGTTTTTCAAACAAAACATCTCACATATTTATTACTAAACCAACTTATTTATGCAGAAGCATAAAAACAAAGAAAAAAACCCCCCACAATAAAATAAGTCCTCCTGTTCAGAAAGGTGCCTTTCTGAACTTGATTTGGCAAAATGCTGGAGAACTTGGTACATCGTAAAAATGTATGCCATCATATGTGCGATTCCTTACAGACCCAGCTTGGTTACCCTCGTCTCCTCTTGGAGTTGTACCTGATTTTATTGCCGGTTTTCGTTCAAATCCATTGGGGAATGGGACAGTTCTGTTTCTGTTTCTTAGCCAGGAAATGCTTGATTCTAAATGTCTTTTGAGAAGACAATGCAAACTTGGAAGTCAAAGGCACACACAATAATGGAGGACAAAAAGAGAGAGAAAAAGCACATCAGCTTTTTTCAAGAGATTCCCTGAGAGGGCCAGGTAGAGTTCAAGGTAGTGTTCCAGTTTAAATGGTGTTCACAATTAAAAACTTCCCTTCTTTTTTGCTGTAAAAGAGCTCCCTGCTTCATGTAACTATGGCTTTTTCATTTGATTTTTTCATAACCTGCTTGCTGTAACTCACTGAACCAAATTCTGTTTTGGACTTCAGTTGCTTTACTATCTTAATCCAGTTTTTGCATTCCCTATATATGAACAGTTACACCTTTGAACATCAGTTTGAACCTCTCAATTTTATAAAATGCATTTGGATTTCACTTTCAGGTGTGTACTACTTTTGGGAAATTTCACCCTGAATTTTCACTCCAAGGTTTTTCCCCATCTATTCCCTCAACCTTAGCTGCATTTGACAGCCCTTGTAAGCATTTTTACAAAGTAGATATTATCCTGTCTTCTTTATAAATGGAGTTTGCATTTAAAATTCTCCTTGTTGCTTTTGGATGATTTCTACAAGGAGAAGGTGAGATGATGATTTATGAAATTTGTTTAACCAACAGTTTCTTTTAAATTAAAAATTGCAAGTAACAAATTGTTTATTATTGAAGGGTATGTATGTGTTGAAATAATGGTATGGAAATACCTAAAAGATATTTATGTGATATGAATAAGTAAAGATTTAGATTATAAAGTGTTGTTTATAACATGATCCTACTTTGGAAAAAATAGTGGATACTTGCAAAGGAAAATCTGGAAGCCCATAACACCAAACTGCTAACTGTGGATATATTCGGATTTTGGATTTAAGAGTGGTTTTAAGTTTCTTCTTTGTGCTTATATGTGTTTACTAATTTTTCAACAAAATATGTATTTCTAGTGTAAAATTATTTAAAAAAATTACCATTGTCCCAAAATACAAGATATAACTCATAATATAAAAAAAGACAATTTAAAGTTTTAATTAGGCATTATATAATTTATCAAGAATTATACTTTTATTATAATCCATATTAGTATACCTTTGCAAGGAAATATTATTCCTAAATATAAGTACTAGAATGTTGACATCATGATATAATTAAATTAAAATGAAAAATAGTCATCATTTCTACCTTACAATAGTAATCATATCATTTAACATTAAATCATATATGAAACCATCTCATACTCAGAATAAGACATACAAAAGGTGAATTTTTACTGTATATCACATTTTATCTTTTATCAATGCTTGAAGGGGAAAAAATCACAACAGGGCTTCACGGATTGGTGCAGAGGTAGAAAGAGGAGCTACGTTACTCCTTCCAGGAATGGAACTAAGACGCATTATGTAATTTGCATAGGAGAAGTTCTTCCACTTGGTAAAAAAAAGTGTATTCTGTAGCTGATTTTCATTGTTTATCTATCTATCTATCTATCTATCTATCTATCCATCCATCCATCTATCATCTGTCTAATGTACTATGTATGCATTTAATTGTTTTCCACTAGTTGCATGAAGACGTGTCTTTCTTCTCATATTGGCTGTTTAAGTTATTACTGAACAAAAAGCATAGAGTTTCTGTACATTATGTCAATTTTCTCTTCCTTAGGTACAATTTTAGAAGCTGAAAATGGCAATGCCCCCAGAGGCCTTGATTTCTAAAAGTACTGTGACAACCTGGGAATGCCAATTTGGACAGCCATTTCTACACAATGTACATAAGATAATGGTGGTTCTTTGATTTGCAATTCTATACTCAGTATGTATCTTTTTTTTTAAAAAAAAGATTTATTTATTTACTTGATCCATTTTAAACCCCCCCTTCCCCATTTGCTGTTTTGTGTCCATTCGCTGGGCAATTCTCTGTGTCTGTTTCATCTCTTCTCATCCTCCTCCTCCAGTCTTCACCAGGATTCGATCCTGGAGACCTCCGATGTAGGAGAGAGGTGTTCTGCCATCTGCGCCACCTCAGCTCCTGGCTTTCGGGGCTTTTGGAGCTTTCGGAGCATCTCGTCTTGTCTCTCTCCTTTTACGTCATCATCTTGCTGCATGGCTCCCGAGGCCTGGCGGCTCACCGGCACACAGAGCCTGGCAGCCCATGCACCCTCTCTCTATATATTTTTATTTTACCGGGAGGTCCTGGGGATCGAACCCAGGTCCTTCCATATGGCAGACGGACGCCCAACCATTTGAGCTACATCCACCCCCTCTTTAGAAATTTTGACTATATCTTAGGGAATACAAGTTATGTCTAATCTCTGTGTCAAGGCTCTCTAGCCAATTTTCAGGTATATATCTGTAGTTAAACACAATTGGGCTCATTGGCTTATTGCAGTTAGAGATCACACGCCATGGAAAAACATGGGGCTTCATAATAAGAGGGTGTTAAGAATGATTTACTATAGGATTGGAGCTTGTGTCAGGTGTTATTTGAGGAGGATTCAAGAAGTAGGCTCTGCCCTAGGTTGAGCGCTGTCAGGAAGCAGCATGATTATATAATTGGGTATCTTAATGAATTTTATCCAAAAGGTGAGAAGAACAACTTGAGGCTAAGCCTATAATAGGCAAAGAAGAAGCTGTCATTCATGCTAGCTGGGAGAGGAAGATGTTTGGTAACTTTTGTTGTTTGTATGGTAATCTTATTTTTCTCTCTCCTCCCACAAGATTATGGAATGGTCTTCTTTGTTGTCTCACTTTATCATAGTCTCAGAGATACTTGTCTGATGTCCATGCTTTTTGAGGTTGTTCAGGTCGATGCTTTTAGAGGTTATTTTCAACAGAAGAACACCATGGCTTAACTGTGAGTGCCAGGCCGGCTCCTAAAAACACTAATACCTACCTGGTAATATTATGCTAGTTCCTATGTGTCAGGGGCTGTTTTTATTTTTCTTATTTGATTCATTGTCTAGTGAGGAAGATAGTCTCTTAATCTGATAATTAAAATAATAGTAACAACAATAATAACATGTATTAAATTCCAATGTTCCAGACACTGTTCAGAGCACCTTACATGTATTATTTCATTTAATTCTCACGACAACCCTGTGAGATAGGTATTGATATTACCTATTTATAGATGAAGGAACTGAGGTACAGAGATATTAGGTAATTTGCCTAAAGTTGCATGGATAGGATTTAAATCTACAGGCAATCTGTAAGAGCTCATGCTCTCATATATTATTTTAACTATAATACAGTATGGAAAGTATTATGTGGTGTAGTGGGTGCAGTTGGGGTCACACCCAGATCCCTTTTATTTGTCTGCTACACATACCTTCCCTTCCCCTGTTTGCTGTGAGTATTGAATGCTAATGGCTCACAGCGACCTCTTTCTTCTAAGAATTTCCACCTCACCAATGAGTTTATATACCCCATCAGGAGCAACCCAGGGTTAAAGATTTTAACTGCTGAGTGGATGCGGAGTGGGTGGAGGCTGGCCCATTGCCTTAAGTTGTGTTCAATCCTATGTTGCAATCAGTTCTCTAGAGTTCGCCAGGCTATACTGCTGAAACTAGGCTCTACCTGACCCTTAAGGTCACATCCTTGCCTGACTGTCTGGCTGCCTGTGCTATCATACTTTCCTTCAGTAATTCCCTTCTTCTGAGAGCACCCTTATGCTAAATAATTTACACTATAATCCCTGTCTTAGGTTCTACAGTAGGTAACCTAACATAACCCAGATGGCGACATGCATTATTCTTATAGAAAGATATCATCATGGAAGCAGAGGGAAGAGGTACCTACACCAGCCAGGCAGGACCAAGTGGAGAGTGGGTGGTGAGGGAAGGTTTCCTACAGGAGATAACTCCTAAATATAGTCTTAAAGGATGAGTTGGAACTAGATATGAAAAAAAGTTACCTTTGAAGTCAATCATTTTATTTGTAAAATCTGTTGTAAAGAATTAGCCATAGAATACCAGACTTTGTTTGGGGATTAAGTTATTATTGCTATAGGAATTTTAGTTTTAAAATTGTTACATTTTAAGTGACAACTATTAATTACTACCTAAATGCAAAATGCAAAATTCATTGTGCTGGGTACATTCTCATATATCATCTCCTTTGATATTTCAGCCTAACACAAGAAGAAATTGAGGATTCAGAGACAAAGGAAAATTCTCATTTTATTTTTCAAATTCATACAATTTCTCTTCTTAAAATCAACTTTATCTAGGTGTAATTTATGTGCAATTAAATGTACATATTTTAAAGTATAAATTTTTATGAGTTTTGAAAATGTATATATTCATTTAAATCAGCCACCATCAAGATATTAAACATTGCAATCATCTCAAAAGTTCTCTTGTGCCTCTTTCCAATTACCCCCAATCTTTACTCCCAGGTATGGATTGGATTTGTCTTATTAGAATCTCATGCAAATGGAATCATATAGTAGGTGTTCTTATAGGTCTGGCTTCTTTGCTCAGCATGGCCATGCAATTCATCCATGGTTGTTTGTGTATGGAATGTTCATTGTTTTTTGCACCTGGTAAATATTTCTTTGTATGGATATAACATAACTTGTTTATTGATTTACCTATTGATGAATATTTAGGTTGTTTCCAGTTGGGGCTGTTGTGAATTAAAGCTGTTATAAACATTGGTGTGCAAGTCATGTATGGGAATATGTTTTTATTTCTTTTGGATAAATACATCTTAGTTTGCCAGGGCTGCTATAACAAATACCACAAACTAGTTTGAGCCCACAAAGGTGGTTAATTTGAAACAGTATAGAATGCATGGCAGTCAAAAAGAGATTTCAACTTTATTTAATGCCTTGTTGGAAGATGGAGTGCTAGTGTAGAAAACTTCTCTGTAAAATAGCCCTGTCTGGAGCTCAGACTGGGGCTTATGGCAAAAACCAATGTGTAGTGGTGACAGGTGGGATTCTGGATCAGAAAAATTTCAATTTGAGAGATAACTAGCTTTCTACTGGATTTGATTGAGACTGACTCTATTACCAAAGAATAAAAAATAATCTTGAAACCGGAAATACTCAAGATGTCTTGGGTGATAGCAGAGAAACACTGTAAAAACAAAGGCAGTGCTACAAGAGTTCTATAATAAAATGGAAATGGTTTGTGCATGGACATGCTACTGGAGGAGTACAAAGAGGATGTCATGGTATTCACAAGCAAGTAGCTTCTTTTACCGTACAGCTGAATTTGAAATCAATTGAGGAACTGCCAGATCCCATGATTACATATGCCCTATGAAGAGTTCTCTATTGACCAGCAAAGAACTGATTGGTTTATGGGTGGCAGTTCCAAGGTGAACAGATAGCATCCTGTTTGAAAGGCCACCATTCTAACTTAACAAGAGAAAATCAAATCAGCTCAGTGGGCTAAAATGCATGGTGTTTGTACCTAATTTTGGATTTTTACTGACTCAGGGGCAGTAGCCAATGTCTTTGCTATATGGCCAGGCATATGGGCAATGGAAAATTAGCCTATTGAAGAGATGTCCATGTGGGGCATTACTCTGTGGAAATCACTTTGGATATTTAAGGTGTGCGTTAATGTAGGACATATGGATGCATCAGAAGAACCCTTTTCCAGGATTGGAAGTCCCTTGATTGGAACCAGCAAGTAGATACCTTGGGTGCATGCTTGAGGTGGCAACCTGGATCCATGAAAGAAGTGGAATTTGGTGCTGTAGCAATTCAGAGATGGCTGCTGTGGAGGTCACAGGCACACGCAGCAGCCATCTCCCAGACTTCAACTACCCCCCTCCGTTTTCCCTTTTACTTGTTTGTATGAAGGTGATTGGTATGTTTCCATTTCACAGGAGACTGCAAGCAGCCTGGAGAATATGTTAAATCTTAACCAGCCGCACCACAAAGGTTGCTTGATGAATGTTTTTTGCTCATTGGCAGGGCCCTCTACTTCAGAGGTATATAAAACCACAGGAATTGGGTAGCAATTCCCAAAGAGGTGTATGCAGAGTTGCTAAACCTGATCCAAAGAGTTGACCTCTACAGGGAACTGGCCACTATGAGATATCTTCCCCTGGTCTTTGATCCTTTGTGCTATGTAAGTAATAAAGTGGTCACTTGCTGAAAATCTCTGTTGTGCCTGAGCCCATGTTCCCATGGTGCACCATATAGCAACATACTCCATAATGGCTGAATCTCATATTCTCTTGGCCACTCTGAGGCACAAAATGCTAACAGGAAACTTTCTGTCTGCCAGCATGAAAAACAGAGACTGCAGATGGCTGCGGGCCAGATTCCCTAGGGGAAAGGCCCCCCACATAGCTGGCAAGTTGGATTGATGCCAGTAGCCCTGGGAGGATATAAATGGGTACTGACAGGAATAGACACTTACTTTGGACTTGGCTTTGCATATCTGACTGTAGATGCAAATGCTCAAAATATTATGAAAGGACTGAAACTATACCAATTTGGTCTGCTGAGGCACATTTCTTCATATTAAGGAACACATTTCCATACTCAGAGTAATGATTTGATAGAGAATTAGAACACACAGTTGAGACATTTGTTGTCTAAAATGAGGGGAGATAAAGACATGAAGGGTTTTCTTACACACCTTTATGAGTGTGTGCTCACACTCAACATGAGGGGATCCATGGTAGATTGAATGATGTACCCAAATTTAGACATGCTCTTAATTTTAATCCACATTCCTATGGGTGTGAATACATTGTAATAGGATCTCTTGAAGATGTTATGTTTAGTTAAGGTTTGGCCCAACTGAAAGAGTTTGGGTCCTTATCTGGATTACTGGAGTCCTTTATAAAACAGAAGAAATTCATACATGGCTAGAGAAAGCCATGGGGAGGATCTAGAAACCCGAATCCAGTGGAACCTGAAAGAGAAAGGAGAGGACATTGCCATGTGACATGAGGCAGGGATACATGCCAAAGAACCCAAGTATTGCTGGTAGTAAGCACCAGAATGCTACAGACTTTGGGAAGAAAGCATAACCTTGCCGATGACTCAATTTTGGTCTTCTCTTAACCTCAAAATCACGAGCCAATAAACTACTTGTTTTGAAAGCAAACCAGTTTGTGGTATTTGACATAGAAACCTGCTAAACTGAGACAGGGTCTAAGGGAGGATCTACACTAGAAAAATTAATGTCACTTTTGTGAGGGATTTGGGCAAGACGTGGGAAGTGTGGTAGCTTGAAGCTATATGTTTGTGACAGGGCTGCTGATGCAAAGTAGCAGAAATGGGTTAGCTTTTATAATGGGAAATTTATGACAGGTAAAAGCTTACATTTCCAAGGTGGTGAAATGCCCAAATCAAGGCACTGGCAGAGATACTTTCTCACCAAAGTCAGCTATAGATGATTCTGGGGTCTTGCCATGTGGTGAAGATAACTGCCGATCTCTGCTGAGGTTCCTGCCTTCCCCTCCAGAATCTACCACCTCCAGGAACTCAGCTGTGGACAACCAAGCATGGGGCTTGTCTCTACCTGGCTTCCTCTCTCAGCCTCGGCTGCTCTGCTTTCTTCCTGAGTTCAGCTGTGAGCTATCAGGCATATGGCTCATCTCTTCAGCCTGGGTGCATCTCCTCAACCTTGAGCTGCTCTGTGGGCCCAGGCTCTCAGGGGCTTCATGATAAGCTTTGGCTGCTAGCGATCCTCAAGTCCTCTTTTCACATTGCAGGATCAAAAGTAGCAGAGCTGGGGGCGGATGTGGCTCAAATGGTTGGGCGTCCGTCTGCCATATAGAGGGACCTGGGTTCGATCCCCGGGACCTCCCAGTAAAATAAAAAAATATATATAGAAGGCTGCCAGGCTCTGTGTGCCGGTGAGCTGCCGGGAGCCATGCAGCAGGATGATGACGTAAAAGGAGAGAGACAAGACAAGATGCTCCGAAAGCTCCGAAAACCAGGAGCCGAGGTGGCACAGATGGCAGAACACCTCTCTCCTACATCGGAGGTCTCCAGGATCGAATCCTGGTGAAGACTGGAGCAGGAGGATAAGAGATGAAACAGACAGAGAATTGCCCAGCGAATGGACACAAAACAGCAAATGGGGAAGGGGGGGTTTAAAATGGATCAAGTAAATAAATAAATCTTTTTTTTTT
>JAQZBX010050139.1:0-19729 GCA_029593785.1 Cabassous unicinctus | reverse complement strand
GTTATGGTTGTGCATGTCTCAGGAGGATCTTATTGAATGCCACAATTAACTGTGACTCAATCACGGGTGTTCCTGAGGGCTCTAGAGACATCTAGACACTATAGGCAGGGCATACAGTCTCAGAAACGTGGCTGCCTGTCAGTAGGCCTTATCTTGGAATGTATGTGCCTCAGTATAACAGAGTAAGACTCATTTATAATTTTCCTACACATGGCTCTTCTGCCTCTTTTATTTGAAAGCAAATTAGCATACACCCATCAAATATATGTACCAGAGACTTAAGTCTTCGGTCTGTTCATATTCTGGTTGAGTTCTGAATCTCAACAGAGTTGCAGCCAACACCTAACCTCCAATTCACAGGACTCTCCCTGGACAAATAACAAAATAAGGATGATAGACAACACCCATCCCAAAAGACAGAGAGTTTCTAAAACTGCAAGCAAGACTGTTCCATCCATTTGTCCCAAGGGTTTTAAGGCCCTCTCAATCAGAAAGAGAGTGGGCATTACCATCCCCAAATCCTCAAGACTGAAGAATGAACAAGCATAAGAGGGAATGCAACTATGGATAAAGCAGACTTGTTGTTATTCTAACAATGATGGAAGAACTTATAATATTGATATAAAGACAGTGGTCAACAGTGGTTCTGAGAAGAAGAGGAGGAAAGAATAGGTGTAACATGGGGCATTTTTTGGACATTAGAATTGTTTTACATGACATTGTAATGATGAATACAGGCCATTACACATTTTGTCAAAACCTGTAAAAATATGCAGTGCAAAGTGTAAACTATAATCTAAACTATTGACTATGGTTAGTAGCAATGCTTCAGTATGTGTTTATCAGTTGTAACAAATGTACCCACACTAATGACTGATGTTGATAATGGGGAAAATGATGGATCAGGGAGAGAGGGGGGTATATGGGAATCCCCAAATAGTTTTTGATGTATCATTTATATAATCTAAAGCTTCTTTAAAAATAAAATAAAAAAAAGAAAGAGCTACAATCAATGAACTGACTACACAGCGGGAGGAAATAGAAAAAGAACAGTAAAGTATTCTGATAGGAAGCAGAATGAATGAAATAACAAAGATCAGATCAGAAATAAATGAAACTGAAAACAACAACAAAAAAACAATAGAGAGAATCAACATAACCAAAAGTTGGTACTTTGAGAAGGTTAACAAAATCTACAAATAATTAACTAGACTGACAAAGAAAAATAGAAAGAACATGCAAATAATTAAAATCAGAAATGAAAATGGGGCCATTACTCTTGACCCCACAGAAATAAAAGAGATCATAAAAGGATACTATCAACAACTGTCCTACAACAAACTAGACAATGTAAATGACATGGAAAAATTCTTAGCAACATACAAACTGCCTACATTAACCTTAGAAGACCTCATCAAGCCAATCACAAGTAAAGAGATTGAAACAGTCATCAAACTGCTTCCCAAAATGAAAACCCCAAGACCAGATGGTTTCACAGGTGAATTATATCAAGCATTGAAAGAAGATTTAATACCAATCTTACTTAAATTCTATCAAAAATTTTAATAAGAAAGAATGCTACCAAACTCATTTTATGAAGTCAATATCATCCTAATACCAAAGCCAGATAAAGGTATTACAAAAAAGGAAAATTACAGGTCAATTTCACTAATAAATATGGATGCAAAAACCCTAAAAAATACTTGCTAATCTAATCCAGCAATATATTAAAAGAATTATTCAGCATGATCAAATGGGTTTTATACCAGGCATGCAAGGGTGGTTCAACACAGAAAATCAATCAGCATAATACATCATATTGATAAAACAAAGAAGAAAAAATTACATGATCATCTTAACTGACAGAAGAGCCATGTGACAAAATATGGCATCCTTTCTTGATAAAAGTACTACAAAAGATAGGAATTGAAAGAAACTTTCTCAACATGATAAAGGACATATGTGATAAACTCACAGCTAAAATTCTACTCAATGGTGAATGACTGAAAACTTTCCTGTTGATATTGGGAACAAGACAAGGATGCCCACTGTCACCACTGTTGTTCAGTATAGAGCTACAGGTACTAGCTAGAGCAATCAGGCAAGAAAAAGAAAAAGACATCCAAATCAGAAAGGAAGAAGTAAAACTTTTACTATTGACAGATGATATGATGCTATACATATAAAGTCCCCCAAAATACAGCAAAAGTCCTAGAGCTATTAAACAAGTTAAGCAGAGTGGCAGGATACAAGATTAATACATAAAAATTAGTAGTGTTTCTAGACATGAGGAATGAGCAATCTGAGGAGAAAGTCAGGAAAAAAATTCCATTTACAAGAGACTAGAAGAATCAAATATTTGATTAACCAAGGATGTAAAGCACTTCCATTCAGAAAATTACAATTCATTGCTAAAAGTTATCAAAGAAGACCTAAATAAATGGAAGAAAACTCCATGTTCATGGATTGGAAGACTAAATATTGTTATGTGTCAATTTTAACCAATTGGTATACAGATTCAATGCAATTTCAATAAAATTCTACCAGCCTTTTTTAAAGAAATGGAAAATACAATTATCAAATTTATTTGGAAGGGTAAGGTGCCACAAATAGTCAGAAACATCTTAAAAAGGAAGAATGAAGTTGGAGGACTATCACTTCCAAAGTTTAAATCATATTACCTAGCTACAGTGGTAAAAACAGCATGATACTGGCATAATGATAGAGATATAGACAAATGGAACTGAACTGATGGTTCAGAAACAGATGCTCACATCTGTAGTCAAATTGTTTTTAACAAGGTTGTCAAGCCCAGAGCTGGGACAGAAGGGCTATTCAACAAATGGTGTTGGGAGCTGTATTAGTCAGCCAAAGGGGTGCTAATGTGAAATACCAAAAATAGGTTGGTCTTTACAAAGGGTATTTATTTGAGGTAGAAGTCCACAGATACTAGGCCATAAAGCATTAAGTTTCTTCTCACCAAAGTTCATTGCCATGTGTTGGAGCAGGACAGCTGCCAACGTTTGCCAGGCTTCAGGCTTCTTGTGTTCCTCTCTTCCCGGGGCTGCATTCCTCTCCAGGCTTAGCTCTTCTGGTTCCTCCACAAGGTCAGCTGTAGACTACCAGGTGAACGGCTCACTTCTCTTCTCCTGAGGCCTTTTCTCCAACATCAAAACTGCTTCTCAAAAACTGCTTCAACTCTGTTCTTTGCCTTGCCTTTTGTATTTGATTCCCCACCCACCAAGGTGGCCCAGTCAATACCCTAATCATAACTTAATCATGCCCAGATTAACAGATCAGTTTACAAGCATGATCCAATAATATTTTTGGAATTCATAATTACATCAAACTGCCCAACAGCCACAGGAGCACTACATATCCATATTCTAAAGAATGAAAAAGGACCCCTATCTCACACATTATACAAAAATTAATTCAAAATGGATCAAAGACCTAAATATAAAAGCAAGAACCATAAAGCTCCTAGAAGAAAATGGAGGGAAACATCTTCCAGACCTGGTGGTAGGTGGTGTATTCTTAAACCTTACACTGAAAGCACGAGCAATGAAAGAAAAAAAGGATAAATGGGACCTCCTCAAACTTGAAAACGTTTGTGATTCAAAGGACTTTGTCAAGAAGGTAAAAAGGCAGCCCATTCAATGGGAGAATATATGTGGAAACCACATATCCAATAAGGGTTTGACCCCCATGCTATATATATAAAGAGATCATACAACTCAACAATAGAAGAGCAAGCAATCCAATTTAAAAATGGGCAAAAGACTTATATGTTTTTCACAAGAGGAAATAAAAATGGCAAAAGAGCACATGAAAAAATGTTCAATATCACTAGCTATTGGAGATATGCAAATTTAAACTGCAATTAGATATTGTCTTACACTTCATAGAATGGTCATTATTTATAAAATAGAAAACATTAAGTGCTGGAGACGATGTGGAGAAATAGGAACACTCCTTCACTGTTTTTGAGAATGTAAAAGGGTGCAGCCTCTGTTAAAGACAGTTTGACAGTTCTTCAGGAAGCTAAATATAGAACTGACATATGATCCGGCAATCCATCTACTAGGAGTATATTCAGAAGAACTGAAAACTGTGATGCAGATATTTGCACACCGATGTTCATAGTGGCATTATTCACAATTGCCAAAAGATGGAAGCCTAGTGTCCATTAATAGATGAATGGATAAACAAAATGTGATATATGCATACGATGGAATACTATTCTACTGTAAAAAGAAATGAAACTGGGACACATATGATAACATGGATGAATCTTGAAGACATTATGCTAAGTGGAGATGAATGAGAAAAATACAATTAATGTAACTTATTGACTATAGATAAGAGCAACATTGTAATATTCTTGCATCAATGTCAAAGAAGTACTGTGTTAAAGTAGAGGGTATGGAGAAAATATACCAAACGTATGTCATAGACCTTAATTATTGGTAATAGTATGATGATGTTATCTCATAACTTTGCCAGAACATCTTACCATTATTGTCAGAACCTCACTTGAGCTTGGTTTAAGTATCATTTCCAATGATCACTGCAGCTCCCCATGAGGGCATATTCTGAGTGAGATTTCTTTTACTTCCTTGATTTCATTAATACCATCACACCTCATTTTGTTTTCTTCACAGAATTTATTGAAATTCATCTTCTACCACTGGTTAAATCCCTTTGCTACTTGTCTTAACTCTTACTCACTGTAATATGGCCTGCCTTTGATTTGGCACTTTTTAATGTCAGGGGAAATACAACCCTCTTCTTTATTTTAATGCATATCCACATGGTTATTTTCACTTTTTTGACAAGGAAAATTTCACTTAAATAGTTCAAGAAAGCAATTAGAATACACCCATTTAAATGAAAATGTAAGTGACTGTGAACATATTTGTCCTTATTTGAACAGAAACTGAAAGACATTTCAAAATATATGGGATTCAAATTGAAAATCTTCAAGCTCAGAATGACAATTCATTAGAAAATGAAGAAGTAATTTCCCACTTCAAGAAATCCAGTGTAATAGGTGATCTCTGACTCTGATTCTTGGTAAGGCTGGTCCCACCTGTGTCTACTTAGGATCTGCTCCACAGACTTCCCATTGCTTGAAATACAGGGCTGGAGGAGACCAGGTACTCAGAAGAGAATCTTACTGAAAGAAATGAAACACATACTGGTCATTGTTTTCAAGGGCATGGAGTAGAGAGTTTTGGTACACCCTTTTTGCAGGAAAATTCAGCAAAATAAATATAAATAATTTTTCATTGGATATTTCCACATCTGTGAATTTCCTTGTGGAATTAATGATAAATATTTTGATGTTTATTATAACCTTGAAAATAACTTCCACATCTTAAATTAGATTAATGTTTAAAGAAAGGTTATATTCATGCAGTAGAACATTATGCTGATTTTTAAACTCCTGTTATAGAAGAGTTATTGATGAGAGAAAATGTTCATGTGAATTATGATCCTGATCTTCAAAAAACATTACATATACATGAAATAAGACACCAAAAACATTACATATACATGGAAATAGGACACCAAAAATCCTAATAGCTGGCATTTCTGAGTGTCAGAAGTATGTCTTATTTAAAATGTCTTGATTGTTAGCTTTTTTAAAATCAATGAAACTTTATTCTTTTAGAATTCAGAATAATGAAAAACTAAAGCTTAGTATAAAATTTCACACAGACATACATCTTTCCTTTATGTTTAAATGCTTAGACCACTATTTCCAACATCTAGTCCTAATAGAATGGATTGTCTGTGGATTGGAGAACCTTTGTGGTCTTCCCTTTTTTGGGGTCCAGCTATGGTTGAGACAGTGGATGTTTTTCTCTTTCAAATACATAAAGCTTGGTACCTATGCTTTCCCTTAAGGTCCTCAGTCCTCTGATGGTTCCTAAACCCATTTTCACATCAAGAAGACTCAGGGACTCTAAGGATTTAAGAGATTATACTTGTTCCCCTTGGGAAGTCAGCTGGGTCAAGCACTCCTGGTCCAAGGTCTATAAGGCAAAATCAGAGTGTCAACCTCACATACATTCCTAGACCCTTGTCCTGGCATGAGCACCTTCAACAAACCTTCTTGTCTGGAGCTACATTGTGGGTAAGGGTGAATTTTGCTTTCCTAACGTTTCAATCCCAGGTTTACTGCATGACAAAGTCCAGTGTTGTCCCAGTCTCCCTGTGTCGAGAGAAGGATCACGGGGCACTGCCCTACAGAGGACATTGCTGGTGATCAAGAGCATTCCACTTTCAAAGCAGCAACAGAACTGGCAATGTCTATGTGCTCCTAAGTGTGCAAGGGACAAGTTAAATGCTGAAAATCTTCAGAATATAAACTCTTGTCCTCTTATTTATTTCTTAAAATAAAATATATTGTACAATGCCAGAGACAAAGAACTAGATAACATCCCTGAGCACCCCTAAATCAAGGAACGATGACAATATACACCCTCCTTCCTCCAAGTCATTAATCCAACCTTTCCCACACCCTTTTCCTTCTTCAGTTCAGTCAATCAACTTGCAGTCAGCTGAGTCAACTCCAAATTAGTGTTTTTTTTTAAAGCTAGTTACTGTCCTTTTTCATGGGGTAAAATAGGCGGCAGATTTGCTCCAAACAATAAAACAGTTCACATATCAGTGAAAGGATATGATAAATATACAAACAGTTCTGGCACAGATTCCCAATTTATCATTATCATGAAAGAGGGAGAAAGTTTTAGAGCAGAAAGAAGAAAAGTGTTTTTTGAAGAGAGACCTGGGTTTTGCTTGAAAGATGTGCCTCACTAGTATTTGGTGTAAAAGGCAGAGTGTGTCTCTTTGGGAAAGCTATTGAATACACTGAGTCCTGGTTAGATAAAATGGTTATAAAACATTGAATCAGAGGTCATTATAAGAATGTGATAAAATTCATGAAATCGTTAAATAATAATTGATAAATACAGACAAAAACAAGTACTACTGCTGGTTTTTCTCTAGGGATATGGACAAGTATTTCAGCTTGTATGCAAATTGATTATTTATGTGTATGGTAAATCTAAAATATCACAATAGCTGCACAAAGATGTCTTCTGCTAAGTACCAAACGATTGATTGCCTTACAAATAGGGGTTGCTTAATGGAATTTGGATTAAATTAGAGCCCAAGTAATTGATAGCACCTCCTTTTATTAAAGGGCTGGATTTGACTTTTCTGGAAAAACAGTATATCAGAAGATGAAGGGAATTTAGAACTTTATTCTGGATGTGCTCACCAGGGAGTTGACTTTCCTCTCCCAGGAACTGAAAGTTCCTGACAGGATTTTATTCTGTGGCCCAGTTCCTAGCTTCCTCTAGAAACTCTGTCCTAGACTATCACTAGAGAAGCATACAGCATAGACGTGAAATTGGAAGTGAAAAAGTCAGTTTCCTCTACTTTCCTAGCTCCTAAGCAGTGCCTCACTCATCATGATTGTTCTAGGGCTGCCATCAAGTGATGATACAACGGAGCCTCTTTTCTGTTTTAAACAGCCAGAAGCAACCATGGGTACAGCACAGAGTTTGTGTCAAATGGCTTCCCAGCGTGGGATGAGAACACACCAGAAGAAGCAACAGTGATAGCATCAATCCCTAAGCTCTCCACGAAGTCGTGGACCTGAACACCTGCTTCAGGTAATGGAAATGATTGTCACTGAGAAGACAAGAGAAATTTGGATTGGCATGTGGACGGACAATGCAGCATGTATTGATGTGGTGAACTCTTTTGTAGTAGAGCGTGACAGTTTGTATCTTTCAGTGAATAAGTCTCAATGCAGGGCTGAGGCAAGACATTGAGGTGGACATACCTACCTGTGATTTTGTCATTATTTTACTTTGAGCAAGTTCCTAGAATCTGTCTCCTTATTTCCCTATAATCACGGACAAATAAATAAATAAATAAGGCCTGGGGAATTTCACATTAAGTCTGAATGATAATTCATGTAACCATATGTCCTTCCTTTGAAAGACACTGTGTAGGTCATGCCACACAATCCCCTTGCTCCCCCATAGAAAGATGGAAGGTGCATCTGAGGACTGGAATGTTGTGATGAAGAGGGAAGGAATTCTAAGCAGCAGGAGTTGTTGAGGCCCCAAATTTGAAGTACTAAAACTCATATTCCTCCAGAAAAATAAACAATCAAGCAAAGAAATGAATAAGTAAAGCAAATAAATAAGAAAAGGAATCACTCATACCAGAGCTTGTTAGCCCATTAATTGCCTTTATAATGGATTTGGTTAAGAGGAACAGATGTGAGGTCTAAGATAGCAGAACTTGGATTTCATTCTGAATAAAACACTAATAGCTTTGGGCAAGCAAATTAAACATCCCATGCCAGGCCAAGGAATTTAGTGATAATAGCTCATCTTGCACTATGGAATGTACAGTCCTCCTCAAAAGAACTGACATTCTACCTCAGTGTTCATAGATGACTTATCAAAATAAGTATATAGCAGAAAGACGTACAAAAAAGAGAAGTGAGAAAAGGCAATGTATGTAGCATTTTGGGATTGCCAAATAGTCAAGTCATGTTCCAGCAATACATGCCAAGATACAGTTACCATATGATTCATCATTCAATCAATGTACTTCTGGATGCTTAGGAAAGAAATTTGGGAAAGAAAAAATAGACCTGAATTTTAATTTCTTGATTGCTATGCCAAGGAATTTGAGCCCTACCCTCCCTGAAAGTAATTGGAAGATGTTGAAGATTATTAAGTAGAGAATTACAATGTCTTCAAAATTATGCTTTAATATTATACTTGAAAAATACAGCAGGTAAAGCAAATAGGTGCATATGTCCAGGTGGTCCAGGTGGATTCAACAATTATGACATAGTTTATATTATAAAATAAATGGTCAGAAAATTATAGTAATATTGTTTATATTTGAGTTCATGAGAGTAGAAATATTTCCCCAGAGAGTGAATACAGGGAGAACCCAGAGTATCTGCTTCTCAAGATTTATTATTTTTTTAAAAGGAGACATAGAAAGGGAATAGGTGTCCTCCATGGCATCAGGGTATCACAGGGTATCTGAGAAAGGTAATTTTCTTTTCCTTCTCCTTCTTGGGACAATTAAGTTAGATCTACATTAATGGTCACTGTCCTGGCATGTCATATCCACATAGAATCTACACCTACATTTTGAAGTATTGTATGTTCAAATCACCAGCCGACTATCATAGGAGTGAAATATACTTCTCATTATTTTTCAGAACTCTTGTGATAGTTTTGCAGTACAAATGAACAACTGGTGATCCAACAATGAAGTAAATTTCACCAAGTCACACAGAAGGAGCTGACATTGGAATGAGGTCTTATTTGGTAGAACTATACATAAACTTCCAATTTCATCTTGCCACAAAAAGTGAATGAATTCCAGGCCATCATGCAAATGCAAAACTTGCTGTCCTAGGATATATGTTCTGTCAAGCCATGTTGTACAATAAAGAGACTGCATGAGCTTTGGAGTCATATGTGAATACAATGTCCAACCCTGCATCTAATTGTATGAACTTTGACATTTACTCAATCTCTTTGTGTCTCAATTTCTTCTATTTAATGTCTGAAAATAATAACTTTTTATTTATGGTTTTAAAATACATTTGAATGGTTCATTTAAAACTTTAAAAATGTTACCTGGTACCTGCCATTAATCAATAAGTTGTATATTTTCATAGTCACCATCATTCAAAATTGTTGATACTATTATGAATGTAATTTTAATCCAAATTTATGTTTTCTTTTATGTGGAACTTCCTATTTCTTAATTCCTTCTCCTCATGTTAGGGACTTCTGGGAAAATAGAGAGATCCTATTTTGAATTAGTTATGATGGTATACAACAGTTCATATGTGGCCCCAGAATCTTTTATTCTTAATGGCATTCCTGGTTTGGAAAGAGCACACATTTGGATCTCCCTTCCTCTCTGTGCAATGTATGTCATCTCCCTTGTGGGCAACCTTGGTCTTGTGTACCTCATTCACTCTGAGGAGTCCTTACATCGCCCAATGTACTTCTTTCTGGCTATGCTGTCCCTCGCTGATATCTTCACATGTACCACCATTCTACCCAATGCGCTGTGCATTTTCTGGTTCAGTCTCAAGGAAATTAACTTCAATGCTTGCTTGGCCCAGATGTTCTTTGTCCATGGGTTTACAGGTGTGGAATCTGGTGTGCTCATGCTGATGGCTCTGGACCGTTATGTGGCAATTTGCTCTCCATTGCGTTATGCCACCATACTCACTAATCCTGTCATTGTCAAAGCTGGACTTGCTACTTTCCTGAGGGGTGTGATGCTGATGATTCCTTTCCCATTCTTGGTCAAGCGTTTGCCCTTCTGCCAAAGCAATATTATCTCTCATACATACTGTGACCACATGTCTGTGGTGAAGTTATCCTGTGCCAGCATCAAGGTCAATGTCATCTATGGTCTGATGGTGGCCCTCCTGATTGGAGTGTTTGACATCTGCTGTATCTCGGTGTCTTACACCATGATCCTTCGAGCTGTGGTCAGCCTCTCATCAGCAGATGCTCGGCAGAAGGCCTTCAGTACCTGCACTGCTCATATATCTGCCATCATAATCACTTATGTTCCAGCATTCTTCACTTTCTTTACCCACCGTTTTGGAGAGCACACTATCCCCCGCTCTCTTCACATTATTGTGGCTAACCTCTATTTGCTTCTTCCTCCAACTCTGAACCCTATTGTTTATGGGGTGAAGACAAAACAAATCCGAGAAAGTGTTATAAAGTTCTTCCAGGGCGAGAAAGGAGCAAGTTCACCCAGGACAACTGAAATTAGATAGGAAGAATGAAAATGTAAAACAACAAAGAAAAAAATGGCTTTTCATGCATGTAGGTCATTACACATTATCCATTATCGTTTCCAAAAGATGTGCTTGCAAATGCAGTGGGGAATTTTATAGCTTATTCTAGATTTATTTCTCAGCACCTTTGCCTTTTTATTTCTCTGTCATTGTTTGATCAGGTCATTTGATGAGCTCACTGCACCTTTCCTCTAATATGTCTGTGTAATATATTTTCTTAACCTTTTGAGAGAATTATTTAATGTTTTGTCTATATGATAATCCTACTTATAGATAGGAAATGACTTTTCAGTACATTTTCCACTTATGAAGCTAAAATTTTGTATATGAACTAGTCTTAAGGAACTTTTTTCATCTGTTCATCCAATGAAGAAGATGTCAATGTCACTAACAGTCCCTAGAACCAACACAAAAGACTTACTCACCTGGTGGCTTGGATACTCCTGTAACTACAAGGCAGGTGCTATTTGGCATATCACAATTGAATGTCAGATTATTGGTGAAATGACTTAATTTATGTATTAATTCATAATACTTCATTTTTTTCATTCTTTTGATATCTTTTTAAGTAAATATTTCTATCAACCCAATTAAAACCTAAAATCATTCAACCTTCCTGGTCACCACTGTACTACATTATCATACTACACATAAGAATGTTTGCTTACACATTTGTTTAGTTAATTATAGAACCTACTATCTTTGAAGACACTTGTTATTTATTTATATTTATATTTTAAGGGTCAACATAATGTAGACTAGAAGGTAATAAAAGAAAATTAATAAATGGCTAAATGAATGAGCCTAAATTTCTTAGTTCCTATGTTGGGTACTAACAATTGGGAAAAAAAAAAACATTCCCAATCATTAAGATGCTTATCGTGCAGTTGGGATGTGAGATAACCATTAAAATATGTTGAATTGTGTGCTTTGCTGGAAGTCTTTACACAAGGCAGAGAAGAGAAGGGTCAATTCAAATTAGAAAATAAGAGAGGTAATTTTGTATAATGGGACATCTTAGCAGGAAATAGGACAAGTTAATTTTTTTAACACCATTTTCAGATAATTGTGGTTATTCTTCTTGATATCATACTCAAAATGGAAAAGTGGTTGTTTCCTAAAGGTTAATTGCAAAATAGAGTCTGAAACAATATAGTGAATGTTTTATACTCTGTAGATTAAAATCCATTGATACGGGAAATGGATGTGGCTCAAGCAATGGAGCTCCCATCTACCATATAGGAGGCCCAGGGTTCGATTCCTGGAGCCTGCTGGTGAAAGGCAAGCTGGCCCACATGGCAAGGTGGCCTGAGCAGAGAGCTGGCCCACATGGAGTACTGGCCCACGCAGGAGTGCTGGTCCGCGCAGGAGAGCTGGCCCGCACAAGCGTGCTGGCCCGCACAGAGAGCTGGTACAGCAAGATGACACAACAAAAAGAGACATATCAATATATGTGTGTGTGATCAGATTTTCTTCACAGCATTTTAACTAAACAACATATTTCAACTGATTGCATGCAGAAGCAGATATGAGAATCTAGCTGTTGTTTCTCAAGCCAGACATTAAAAGAACTGCAAAATAGTAAAATATTACTTAACTGTTTTTTATTTTGAAAAAAGTTAATTTTCATTAAACTATGTGATTCATAGTAATATGCAATAGATTTGTTTTTATTTTTAAATAAATACATATTTTTAAAATGTCTATATTTAACTTTGACTAGAGAAAATATTTATAAATATAACTCACATAAACAAAAACTGTATTTGGCCCAATACTGTTTCATAGGTTAAACTGGACCTAAGACCAAAATCTTTGAGAACTATTGATGTAATATATTGGGAATAAATTCAACTATAATGACAACCTTTTCTTTGAGGTCTTCTTTTTACACCTATGTATTAGCTTCCTAGTTTCTAAAACAAATATTTTAAAATGGGTTGGTTTAACAACAATATTTTACTGGCTCACTGTTTTAGAGGCTATAAGGCTTGCATCCTGGGTCAGTATGTTCTGGCTGGCTGGCAGTCTTTGGGATTCCTGGCTCTTCTATCACATTGTAACATGCATGGCTATGTCTTCTCTTTCTCCTCTAAGTTCTGTTAGATTCCAGCTTCTGACTGCACCCATGGTTTCCCTTTCTGTGCACCATTTCCTTTGTTTAGAATGACCTCTGCCATATTGGATTAAAGCCCACCCTCTTTCAGTTTGGGCACACCTTAACTAATAATATTTCAAAGGCCCTATTTACAAATATATTACTACTCTCAGGATGGGGAGTGGTTCTTGAGGAACAAAATTTTAAACATAGGGTGTCTGAAGTGTTTCCGGGAGTTTTGCAATTGGCTTTCTACTCTAATTGGATTCAAGGGTACTAATGACTCCCTTTCCAATAATGAAAAGGCCACTAACAGTCCATGACATGTGTTGGCAATGGAGATATGCAAGATATCATCACTGGATTCCCCTATTTCCACCATTATAAGAAGCAAGGGTCTGAGTGAGAGAGTTTTCAACACTTTAACAGAGTTTTGTGGAGTCAAAAGGTATAATGATGTTGGCTGACTCCTCCTGGATACTTTGAATATAACTACAAACAAAAGAGATTAGCTAAAGTCTTCAAATTTGAAACTTAAACACCACATAAATGATGTGAAAGTTTCTATGTGTGTTCTGAAAAAAATCTTGTCTCCTGCAGCCATAGGCTTGAGCTATCTAAGAACCAAACTCAGAGTCTTATTGAACGAGTAGCAGAGTTACAAAGGAAACTAAAATCTCAACCCCACAGGGTTTCTGTGGTTTAACTGAAGACATTGATTGGAAAGGAGTGGAACTCAGAGGATTGGGATAGAGACATATGGGATGATGATAATATTGGTGGGGACACTGGAACCCGAAATTCTGCTGAGACTTTACCAGATAAATCTGTGATGGCCTGCCATCTGGAGACCACACCTTGTCAACCTTGTTTCACCCAGGCTCCAGCCTCCCTCAGGGAGTCCATAACTCCTTCAGCCCTGAGGCCCATACCAGCCAAATTCCAGCATGCACTACCCAGCCTCCACCCTGCCCTGAGGAATCTGCCTTCCAACCCCTGTCTGGAGAGAATCATCCTGTCTCACCAGAAGAAATTGCAAAGCAATGACCTGTGGTCAGTACATTGCAAGACATTTCTAATCCTTCTCCTTACCCACCCCCATCATTTCTCTTCTCCTTGAGACCTATTTCTAGACTAAACTCACAACAAGCTCCCAAAGGTAAAATACAATGTGTGACCCATGAGGAAGTATGCTATTAACTGAAAGAACTGCATGAGTTTTCCAACTTATATAGACAGAAATCAGGGGAATATGTGTGGGAATGATACTAAAGGTGTGGAATAATGGTGAAAAGAACATAAAGTTGGATCATGTAGAATTTATTGATATGTGCCCACTAAGCAGAAATTCTGGATTCAACGCTGTAGCTCAAGGGGTTAGAATGAGCTCTAACAGTTTGTTTGGGTGGCTGACTGAAACATGGACCAAAAGATGGCCTAGTATGTCTGAGGTTGAGATGCCCGATTTACCCTGGTGTACAGTAGAAGAGAAAATTCAATGGCTGAGAGATTGGAATGCTAGAATACATTTGCCATGAAAGATCTGCCCACCCACCCCAGGGATTTCCAGAGGGCACACCTTTAACCAGGACTGAGAGGAATAAGTTTGTAAGACTAACTCCACCTTCCCTGATGAGCTCTGTGGTTGCTCTTCTCTGTAATCCAGATATTACTGTAGGGAGGACTGTAATAGAATTAGAATCCTGGAACGTTATGGGGATGATCAGACCTGGGGCCAGTAAATGTCAAGTATGGACAGTTAATCACCACAGACAAGATGGTCGTGGCTACCACAATGAAAGGCAGATTCAAAGCAGCACTCAAAATTGTCTGAGTTTCATAGAGTTATGGCATTGGCTAATACATCATGTGGCACCTAGAAGTGAAATAGATGGGTAGTCTACTAAATTTCTTCTGGTTCTGTATAAGCAGAAATGTTCTAGGTCAAGTGAACAAAACCCTAAATCAAATTACAGATGCAGAGAATTACAGCCCTTAATCAATTCCCAGACGTAAGACAGTTTACAGACCCAGAGCCCCTTGAATGAGAAAGCCAGGTCCCTTTGGGGAAGGATCTTGTTAAACTGCTAAAAATTAATATTGTTAATCTTCTTCCCACATTTCCCCAAGGAGACCTACAGCCATTTACCAGACTAACTGTGCATTGGAGAAAAGGAAATGATTAGACATTTCCAGGATTATTAGACACTGACTGAGAAGTGACATTAATTCCAGGAGACCCAAAACATCACTGTGGTCCATCAGTCAGAATAGGGGCTTATGGAGATCAGGTGATTGATGGAGTTTTAGCTCAGCTCCATCTTACAGTGGGTCCAGTGGGTCCCTGGACCCATTCTGTGGTTATATCCTCAGTCCCAGAATGCATAATTGGAATAGGCATACTCAGTAACTGGCAGAATCCCCACATTGGATTCCTGACGTGTGGAGTGAGAGCTGTTATGGTAGGAAAGGCCAAGTGGAAGCCACTAGAACTGCTTCTGCCTAGAAAAATAGTAAATCAGAAGCCATACTGGATTCCTGGAGGGACTGCAGAGATTAGTGCCACCACAAAGGAGTTGAAGGATGCAGGGGTGGTGATTACCACCACAACCCCATTCAACTCTCCTATTGGCCTGTACAAAAAACAGATGGATCTTGGAGGATGACGGCAGATTATTGTAAACTTAACCAAGTGGTGAGTTCAATTGCAGTTGCTGTCCCAGATGTGGTATGTGCAAATCAACACATTCTCTGGTACCTGGTATGCAGCTTTGAATCTGCTAAATGCTTTTTTCTCAATTGTCATTAATAAGGACCACCAGAAAAAGTTTGCTTTCAGCTGGCAAAGACACCAGCATACCTTTACTCTCCTGCCTCAGGGGTATATCAACTCTCCAGCCCTATATCATAATAATGTCTCCAGGGACCTTGATTGTCTCTCCCTCCCACAAGACATCACACTGGTCCATTATATTGATGATATCATGTTGATAGGACCTAGTGATCAAAAAGTAGCAAAAACTCTAGACTTATTGGTAAGGCATTTGCGTGAGAGAAGATAGGAGATAAATCCAACAAAAATACAGGGGCCTTCCACCTCAGTGAAATTTCTAGGTGTCCAGTGGTGTGGGGCATGTCGAGATATCCCTTCTAAAGTGAAGGATAAGCTATTGCATGTGGCCGCTCCTATGACCAAAAAAGAGGCACAACGCTTAGTTGGTCTCTTCGGATTTTGGAGACAATACATTCTTCATTTGGGTGTGCTATGCTGACCCATTTACTGAAAGACTGGAAAAGCTGCTAGCTTTGATTGGGGACAAGAACAAGAGGAGGCTCTGTGACAGGTCCAGGTTGCTGTGCAAGCTGCACTACCACTTGGGCCATATGATCCAGCAGATACAATGGTGCTGGAAGTTTCAGTAGCAAATAAAGATGCTGTCTGGGGCCTTTGGCAGGCCCCTATAGGAGAATCATAATGGAGACCCTTAGGATTTTGAACCAAAGCCCTTCCATCCTCTGCAGATAACTACTCTCCTTTAGAGAAACAGCTTTCGGCCTGCTACTTGGCCTTAGTAGACACTGAACACTTAACCACGGGCCATCAAGTTACCATGAGACCTGAGTTGCCTGTAGAGCTGGGTATTGTCTGAAACACCAAACCATAAAGTTGGGCGTGCAAAGCAGCACTCAATAATAAAATGGAAGTGGCATATGCGAGATAGGACTTGAGCAGGCCATTAAGGCACAAGTAAGTTACATGAGGAAGTAGCCCAAATGCCCATGGTCACCACCCCTGCCATGTTACCTTCTCTTTCCCAGCCCACAGCTTTGGCTTCTTGGGGAGTCCCTTACAATCAGTTGACTGAGAATGAGAAAACTTGAGTCAGGTTCTCTAGGGAAACAGAATTGACAGGAAATATCTTTAAATAGTATGAGATTTTATAAAATTGTCTCACATGACTGTGGGTATGTTCAAGTCCAAATTCTGTAGGGCAAGCTGCAAGCTAGGGATTCCAATTAAATTCCTTGATGAATTCCCCAGGAGACACTGGCTGTTTGAAGTAGAGTGGGAATTCTCTCTCTGAATGCTGAAATCACTTCTCCTTTTAGGGCCTTTAACTGATTGGTTGAGAAGTCATTCATTCCTGACAGCAATCTCCTCATTTGATGTTAGATGTAATCAGCCATCTATGCAATCAACTCACAAATGATTAAAGTCCATGAAATGTCCTTGTATTAACAATTTGCTCAGTGCTTGTTTGACCAAACAACTGGGTACCATTACCTGGCTGAGTTGGTACATTAACTTAACCATCACACTGAGGAAATGGAATATTAAACAAAAATGATGGCCTTATTCATGATCTTCTATGTAGTAAGTTTTAGAAGTGGGACAAGGTGAAAGGGATCTCATATCATGGCCTGGGTTTTTAAGTTTGCCTTTGTTATTAAGGGGTTGATTTCTTTAGAGACATAACATACAGATTAAGAGTTGACTGATATATTCAATGGAAATTTTCAAGTAATGTATTAGATTATAGAATAAATGAAAAAACATTTTTTGTTTAAGTACTTAAGAAACTGTGAAGAACTTGTGAATATTACTTAGTTTTCATTAAAATGTATGAGGTAGCTTAGTATACCCATTTTATAATGAGCAAACTAATATACAGAATAGAAAGGCCTATGTGAAGTCAAACTTACACAAAAGAAAGTGCATTGGAAATCCCTGTATTCTTTAAATTCACTTGATTTTGATGTAGAATAACTATTCGCTATATGGACACATTTATATTTGCTTGATGGAACAATCAGACAGCCACACAATGAGTAGAGCAGAAGTGAAAAACACAATGACTCTAAGATATGTATTTTGTCAGAAGGCATGTTAAATCCAACTTTCAATATCTAGGACATTTCCTTGATATACTTATTTATTAAAAACTTGCTTTAACTCAGAACAATTTAATAACATTTTTCTTAATAAATATTTGCTAATTATTATTTCCATCCTTTGGATATTCCAAATATTAACAAATTAATATAAAGACACTGTATTTTTTAAAAATATGTATTGGTGAATTGAAATGATAGACTCTATAGAGGGGGTATTATCAATGGAAAATTGGTGATATATTCACCTGAACACAGATAACAGTATTCCATAATAATTATAACATAATTAAAGTAAATCAGTGTTAATTGAAAACTATAAATTTTTAATCTTCAATAAAATATAACAAGCAATAATTTTACTAAATATTCTAAATATCAAATTAAAATAAAAAATACCCTAGTTTTAGAAATGAAGAAGTAAATTTAAACCAGACCTCTAAAATTACGTATTGGTTCCACAATAGAATGGAGAGATCATATAGGATAAAGGCCCTAATGTCTATTGTTTGTCATTTTAACACTGAAACCTGAACAAAAAATGGTTTTGGCTCATTCTTATAATGGGTACTAGTAATGCAATTGGTTTGTCAACTCGTGACCAGGAAATAGCTTCACCCTTAATGAAAAGAGCATCTGGAAAAACTATTTCTATCTGTTCATAAATGCAGAAAGGAAGTATATCAATATTTAGGGCATTGAGTAAAGATTCATATCTCACAAAATATGAACACAGTCATGAATTTTGCATATTTCTGGAGCCTGTGCTTCACTTCTTTCTTTCTTTTTTTTTTTTTAAGTAAGTACCAGGGATTGAACCCTAGACCTTGTACATGGGAAGCAGGCACTCAACCACTTGAGCTACATCTGTTCCCCTGTGTTTAACTTTTTAATGTAGGGAGTACCAGGACAAAGAAGTAACATAAAACATGTTTCTGGATAAGAAAGCCAGTAGAATCAAACAAATAATGATTTTAATAACAATTATCCTGTTAATATACAAGGGACTCACAAATGAAAGGAAAACCCACAGTGAAACAAGTTCAAAAACAATATGAGAAAATAATCTTCAAATAAAATCTACAGATAAAACAATAAGAATTTCTTGAATAAAAATTCAAGAAATTGAGGGAAGATGGTCATTTGTATGACTATGAATAGGAGACTTTATGGCAATAACAAGAATGAGGTACTATGAAAAATAGAAATTAAAAAATATATATCTTAAAACAGAATGTGGTCATTGAACTCAATGTTATATAGAAGAATGGTTAAAGAACCAAACAACACTATGCAACTAATAGGGCTCCCAGAAACAAACAGCAACAGAAAACAAACAAATAAACAAACAAAAAAAAAACACAAAGATTGAGGGAAAGAAAATATTTGAAAGTCAAATGATTGAGATTTTGCAGAATTGATGAAAGTCATGTATCATATTTTAGAAATAGAAATGATGAGTAAAATAAATAAAATCATAATTAAGCACATCTTAATTCAACTTCAGGATCCCACATGGAAAAATAAACATTAATCACAAACTAAAATTTTAAAAGACAATATAAAATTTCAAAATACAGAAACTAAAATATATTAACATCATGTTTTTAATTTCTCATAGGAATTAACAGCAAAATTGAAACTCATAGCTCATTAAAATTTAAAGATTAAGGCAAACCATGGTGGGTTTTTTTATTTCCATAATTTGAACATGATCCAAGTCATTACTGAGATAACTCATGACAAAAGAGTAAAATGTAAAGGAGAATTGTAGGAAAAATGCTTGAAAATATGAGCAAATATAAGTAATTGTTAATTAAAATAATAATGCTTCAAAGTAGGAGAAGTTGTTA
>JAQZBX010050138.1:0-19740 GCA_029593785.1 Cabassous unicinctus | reverse complement strand
TAAGAAGATAACTGTGGATGTGTTAGATTTTTATGGACTGGTATGGAAAAATCTTCAAGATCTTACATAATAAAAATGCAGAGTAGTCAACACACATAGAAATACACATGCATGCACAGTATGTAAATATGCTTGTATTTGCAAAGATTATACTTGAAGAATCCTAAGAAATCCAGAACAATGATTTCCTCTAGGAAGGATCACAGGGGAACTCTGGTGAAGGATGCATTAGAGATTTATTTTTGTATAAATATCATTTTGTATGATTTGCATATTACTGTCTTGATTTTAAAATTAGAAGTTTACACACTAAAAATATTATATAAGTCTACAGACATTGAACACACAGTGTATATTAAATAGCATTAATTATTTTTAAATATTTAACTACCATGATAAAAAGAATAAAAGCATAAATGACAGAACTTATCTAAGCATAAAACTAAGGCTGAATGAGAAATGACAAAGATGTAAAACTAAATAAAATTGCTGTAACAAATTAGACAAATTAGGCATTCATTTATTAAGCCATTACTTATTATTTATTGGTTGCCTACTAGATAAGTAATACACCTTTCCTGTTTCTGTGATAAACAAGACATTATAGAGATTACATTCTAGCATGGAAACTGTTATTAAACGTACTATCATAGTTAATTCTATAACTATAATTATTTTTATACTTGGAAGCAAAGGAAAGGGTGCATCACATTAAACGTGACTTCGAGGTCTGAGGAAATGTGCACTAATGTCAAATCACTCTCCTAATCGTATATGATGCACTTATTTACTAGGTAATATGGTTGTCCATTTTCTCCAATGGCTCTTTCTAATGTCAGAAAATTGTTATTATTTTCATTGTGGATCTACCTTAAAGGAATTCTTTGAACCAATCTGAAAACTAAAGCTTTCTACTTTTAGAATAATTTACCAAGGATGCATACATCTTATCAACATAAGAAGATAGAAGGTAGCAATCTTCCAGAAAAAAGTTATTTCTACTAAGTTCTTTTCTAGTAACTTCAGAGAATAAAAAGTATCATGCAGATTTTTTCCCATATCATTCTGGTGTGTTGGCATAGTCAAACTATTTAGATGTACTTGAGATTTTATGCCTTCTTTATAACATATTTCAAGTATCCTGAAGTATCCCCTGAAATAGTTTTGCCAGTACTGAAGAGGATAGCATATTCCCTTAATAGGGTCAAAGATCATGGGACATGAGAGGGAGTGGAGTCTGGTCTGCTTGCAGGTACAAAAACATTGGAATGGTTTTATAAATGAGTAAGAGGAAAATTCTAGAGGAATGTATGATGCTTGATAGAAAGGTCTAGATTTCTTTGAAGAGACTGTTGTTACAAATATGGATGCTAAATGTAATTCTGATGAGGCCTTAGAAGGAAATGATGAACACATTATAGGAAACTGGAGTAAAGGTGACTGATCCTTTTTCTGAAGTTGCAGCAAACTTGGCAAAATTGACTCCTGATGTTTGCTTGGAGGCAGATTTTGAAAGTGACAAGTTTGGATATTTAGCTGAGGAGATTTGAAAACTAAATGTGAAAAATGCAGTCTGGCTTCTGCTTGCAGCTTATAGCAAAATCTGAGAGGAAAGAGATAAGCTGAGTACTAAACTCCTGGATGCTGAGAAACCAAAAGGTGATGGCTTAGGAAATTCCAAGCTTCCAGTAAGCGAGTCCCCAAGAAATAGTTACTCATGTCAGGACTTAGCTAAACTTGGAACCAGCCTGTGATTTCCTTGCAAGTCAGGATTGGAAATGCAGTTAACCTGAAAGGATTTCTGGAAAGTCCTATTCCTATTGTCTGATGGTTGGAATGCCTGTGAACTGCATGCCAAAGCCACAAGCTTTTTGCAAGATCTGAAAAACCCTACTCTCAGCCTGAAATAAAATGGACAGAAAAGGGAGAGATTGAAGGAAAAAATGACTTCACCAGCAAAACCATGGAAGCTGAGGTCTGGACTTAACATATCTTCAAAGGCTAAGAGAGAGAGACCCCACTGATGTGTATGGAAAGGATAAGTTTGCCTTGGCATTTGAAGTCACTGGGACTTCTACCCTGTTGTCCCTGTTGTTCAGGGATAGTTCTGCCACCCCAAGCGTTAGATAGGATAGAGCAACTTCCCCTGGGGGGTGGGGAAAGTTAGGTTGCCACCTTACTGTTCTGAGGGTTGAGTACATGCCTTGCAGATTGGGAAGGCAAACTGTGGCCATCACTTCAGTGTTTTGGAGGATGTGGCCTAGAGCTTGCAGAGCACCTAGATGCTTGATGAGGGTAGAATGGAGAAGGCTTCGGGGCAAGACCTTGGAAGGGGTGGGTCTGTTTGGAAGAGGTGGGTCTCTATGAAGCCCTGAGGAGATGAAGAAACCATCCTTCTATAGATGACTCTCAGACTGTGAAATTTAATGGAGTGTTCCCTGCAGGTTTTTGAAACTGTTTGTGATCTATGACCCCTATTTTCTTTCCAACTTCTCCCTATGGGAATGGAATCATTCTGACTGTCCCTTTTTGGTATATTGGGAATTGATAACATGTTGTTGTTTTTTTTTCAGTTTCACAGGTCTACACCCAGAAAGTAATGTTGCCCCAAGACAGACTACATGACTATATTGATTTTTATGAGATTTTGTACATAACATTCTTAAGGAAATGATTCAAGACTTCTCAAAATTTGTGATAGAATGAATGTATTTTGCATATGGAGATAACCTATATTTTTGGGGTCCAGAAGGCAGAATATCCTGGTTTGAGTCTTTTTTGGTCCCCATAATATTATGTTCTTGAGCTAACCCATTCTACCCATTCTTGAGCATGTGAACCTATTGCATGTGGGACCTTTCCCTTATATTCAGTCAAAGATCTTTTGGTTAGGTCACTTGTGATTACATTGCTTCAATTAAGGCCGTTGATTAGATTGTGGGACCCAGGGTGGGTCCTAATCCTTTTACTGGGTTTTATGTAAATAAGTAAATATGTAAACAGAATGAGAGCTGCCTTTTGCCCCATCATGTGAGAGAGGACTCCAGGATTGCCCACAGTCCAGAAAGACAGAGAAATACCGAGAGACTGAGAGAGCCAGAGGCTGGAATCAGTGGAGAATCCCAAAGCTGAAGAGATGAGAGTTGAGTCATATGCCTGTTAACTACAGCTGAACTTGGGGAGAAAGTGAGTCTGGAGTAGGAGGCAGAAGCTGGTTACCATTTTGCCCTGCCATGTGGCAAGTTTCTAGGATCTTCTAACATCTGACTTTTGGTGAGATAGCATCTCTGATGATGCCTTGATTTGGACCTTTCACAGCCTGGGAACTGTAAGAATTTCCCTAATAAATTCCCATTATAAAAGTCAACCCATTTCTGGTATTTTGCATTCAAAGCCTTTACCAATGTAAAACATGGGCAGACATGTATGACCTTGGATTGGACAATGTTTTATTTAGCATCACAACAAGAAAAATAATGAGTAAAAAATAAAACTAGGTGTATTGGAATTCATCAATATTTAAAATTTTTGTGCATCAAAGAACATTATCAAGAAATTGAAAATATATCCCATGCAAAGTGAGAAAATATTGGAAAATTATATATCTGATTAGCATCTTGTATCCAGAGTATATTAAAAACTCTCACAACTCAACAACAAAAAACAAACAACACAATAAAAAAATGGGCAACGGATTTGAATATATACTTCTCTGAAATGTTACACAAATTGTCCAAAGGCACCCAAAAAAGTGCTCAACACCATTAGTCATGGAGAAATGCAATTCAAATTATTTTAAGCTACCAATTCACACACACTAAAATGGTTAAAAATAATTTAAAAATTAACAAATATTGACATGGATGTGGAGAAATTAGAACATTTGCAAAAGCTGGTGGGAATGTAAAATTGTGCACCCACTGTGAAAAACAGTTTGGTGCTTCATCAGAAAGTTAAATGTAGAGAAACTTCTCATCATAGAGCATGGTGGAGTGAAATACTCCAGGATGCTGTTCCTCCACAGAATCTTTGAACAACTAGCAAAATCTGGCAAAGGCATATTTCTCAGAGCTAAAAAAAGGGTTGGTATATCTAGGTAAGTGCTAAACAATAAATAGGAAATATAAACCAATAGTAAAACTTCATGGGTCCCTTGCTGCTGCTTTCCAGATTGAGTGTTGGCCCTGCATTCTTGAGCTACCATCTGTAAACATACTTTTATAGATATCCTCCAATGATTGATTATAGAGAAGGGTTTATTCAGCAGCAAGTTTAGATAACAACTCAGAGGATCTAAAATAGAACTGAAAGACAAAAAGTCACCTGCTCATCTATACATTGGGTTCCCCCATCCCATATATTTGGGTTTTAATTCTATTGAATAAGGGCACACTTCTGGTCATTTCCTGCTAGAATGATTATGATATAACTACGGTTATATGGGTATTTCAGGTCTGAAAATAATGTTATGTCCTTCAATTTAAAAAAAGAAATTTCCAATAACTTCCAATAATGAGCAAGTAATTACCTTTTAAATAAGACTTTTTAGCTGGGTTAGTCCAAATGCTTCTCAGTCCAAAAACCCAATGGTCACTGCTGGGTGAAAGTTCCAGCATTCCCTTCAGAGGGCACTGTTAAGAAAAGGAAATTATTTCCTCATGACTCCCTTTTTAAGAACAAAGGCACATCATCCAGAAGACCTCCAAAAGTATTTCTCTCTTGTTATATTAGCTAGAGTGCATCACATGCCTATCCTTACATCAATTACTGGAAAGGAGAATCAAATTACCATAAGTGGTTGAGGCTAATCCATGTTACTTCACATTCACATCTTTAGATTGGAGATGGACTGCACTTTCCTTCAAGTATATGATCACCTGCCACCAGGTGATAGAAAAGATCTGTGGAAAATTAATACTGTTTGTCATACCCAACATGCCTCTATTGATGACCCCATGTGTTTCCTATATCCTTAATATCTCTTCTTCTCTTTCTTTACCTCTTTCCTGTGTCCTTCTCTACTAGCATCTTCTCATAGAACATAACTGATTTTCTCCCATACCCCAAAATATTCACCTGCAGTTCCCATGTCCCCCTTTTAGTAACTAATTTGGTTCTTAGTAGTGACTCTATTTTTCACAACACTTTATTTTATAGAAGAGGAAATTGAGGAAGAGAGAAGTTACTAACTTGTCCAAGATCACACAGATTGTCTAGGATTCAATAAGGGGTAACCAACAGTAAAGTGGTAGTGGATATTTCTATTTTGAAAACATTATTCTCAATTTAATTCAGAAAATATTTTCCATGTGTTTTTATGCCTAAATGTCCTTGGTGGATGATTTTTTATGTTATTTTTTTATATATCTCCAAATAATTTTATTTTATTGAAGGCTATTTTACAGACTAGAGTAACTTAAATGATTTACATAGAGTCATATAATTAGTAAGTAGAGGAATTGGGAATCATCCAGCTTCATGTCTTTTGTGGTGTTGAGTATTGAATCACGCATCCAACAAAGACAAGTACCTAATCCACATTCCTATGTTAGTGAACCAATCTATATTAGTATATTTGAATATGTTAAGTTGAGTCAGGGTTTAGATTCATTTGTTTAATAGAATCTCCTATGTAGATTGTGGTAAAAACCTAAATTGCATGTCTAGAAAAGTCAGAAGTCAAAGAAAGACACAGGAGGATACCAAGGATGTTGCCATGTAGCAGAAATCTGCCATCAAAACACCACCACCAGGTCTGAGAGAGAGCATGACTGTGATGACATCTTGATTTTGGCTTGTTTCAGCCAAGCCATTATGTAGTATTAATTTATGCCAACCCATTTTATGCTATTTTTCATAGCACTGCTAACAAACTAAACAGGTATATAATTTCTCCAGAATTTTACCATGTGCTGTTCAGGCAAGGGATGTCCTTGATCCTAAATCTGAAGTTCAGCTTAGACTTTCCTTCCACCTTCCAGGTATCAAGACATTCCCAGAATCAAAGTTGTCTATATGATGCTTAGGTCATTTCCTTGGACGGGGCAGGAAGTAGAAAAGGAACTTATAAGATGTTTTGTTTTCTCCAAACCTCTCTTTCTTGAGCTGTTGTCACACATTGGATCGGTCTAAGGAATAAGCCCTCCTGCCACTGGGAGTTAAATGAAGAACTAGTCTGAGTAATGATTTCTTTCCAATCTCCTCCAGTGGATAATTCACATCGCTGTCTCATGAGGTAAAAGAACATATTGATTAGAACTCAGGCTTAGAAATAAGATCAGTATGATTTAAATCTACTTCATGAAATTATATATAAATCAGATGATACACTGCACATAGCAGGACTGATACATAGAATGTGCTCGTTATTTATTAATTCAAATAATATTCACATTTCTTTAACTGTAATAATGGGTTCAGGGAATTCAACATCACTCTCAGATATTTTAGTGCAGAGATCAAACACTCATAAAAGATTTTAGAATTATGATAACTTTGAAACAGTATTTAATACAATGAAGGTTGGCCTTTTTTCTCTCCTTATTTCAACATCTTCCAGAATCCTACCAAGCATAGAGAAAAATAAAACAAGCTATATAAATGATTTGAAACAATTACTGCCATAAACCTGCATCAGTCACACTATGACCCCTCATGTCCTTTACAGTAGATGACAGCAAACGATGGCCCTTTACTCTATGGCAGGCAGCATTCTGAGCTTGATACATGTTTTATTTCATATTAACTCCATTACAGTCCTATGAGATAAGTACATTATAGTCCTCTTTGTATTGATATGAAAATTGAGACATAGACTAAGAAAATTGCCAACCTTCACTTACTTAGTAAGGTGAAGTGCCAGTGCTAGGAGATTTAGTTTATTGAATTGCAAAGCCTTTGCTCTTAAACATGATTAAAATTTTTAATACTAGACAGCAGTTTGTCTAGTCTATATGTCTATCCTCAGGGCATCAACAGTGGTACAACAACAGAACAGTTTTTCACTGACCAAGATGTTTTCACATGATATCTTGCTTAGTCCTCCAATGAGCGTTGTAATACAAGTATTATTGGATTTGATTTATAGGCTTTGAATGACACATGCATCTATAGTCCCATATTAGAATATTCTGTGCCTTATATCCAAAATTCTAAGATCACTTTTAAACCACATCCATAGAAAGACTGCTAAACTAACCCAGTTGACGCACTCTCCACTCCCCCTTTGTCACAGATTCCACAGCCCCATCAAAGACCAGGATAAGCTTGTTGGGCTGCCATTTTGGATGAAGTTATTAATTCTAATCCTCTGGGAGATGATAGTTCATAGCATCTTTAACTCCTTTTACTTGAGCAATATCCATTTAATACTTCTTTGTAACTATATATGAAAATATTAGTAGGGACAAATTCTAGGGATTCCTCAGCCAAAAAGACAACATAAGCAAAAACAGCCACATTTTACAGATGCTCTTTGGTGCTCAGTTTCTATTCCATTTGCATCCAGACACCAAGGAACCAAAGAAGCTATCTCCAGGCAAAGCATGGGCTTTCTAAAAAAAATGCTTAAATGAGCTGACTTTAGGGATCTGCTACTCCAGGATATCTTTCATTTGTTTCTGATTTCATACTACTTGCAATCCCTAATTTCTCTGCTTTAACATACTTTGTTATTTCAGGGCTTTAAATCAGGTTGGAGCACAAATCAAATAATGCCTTTTATAACATATTACATCTGGCCACCAAGAAGACAAGACTGGCAAATGTGCCATGAAGAGGCATTGGATGAGATGTCCTTCAATGCTTAGATTTCTCCCCATCAATTTCTGCTGAAGCCTATTTGAAGTTTTGACTAAAGAAATTCATATCTGAACTAGGGTTCTTATGGCCCATATTCACAAGATTGTGTAAGCCTATAAAGCAAAAATAATCTCAGCTGATGAATTCATAGATATATAGGAAGTCTATCTTAGCAATAACTTTTGAGGCATTAATTGGTGCAAAAGAAATGATATATTTAAGGCAAAAATTGATGAATTTACAAAGTAGCATGTAGTGATGGATAAGTCATTGTTAACATCATGTAAACTGTACCTAACAGTAAGATGCCTTGTCATGGAATAAACTTGTTACTTCTCTAAACACATTCAAAAAGGTAGGGACAAACAATGATCCCACTGTTAATACTTTTCTCTTAAGGTGTCATTACAGACTTGAATTTACAAGTAAGTTATATTTTAACACAGATTTATATGAATAATGATCAGATACCTACACTACTTGGAAAATCAGTCCCTTCAGATATTATGGACACAAACCTGAGATAAGGAAATAAAAGATCTGATATTAATTTATTTTTCTGATTTAAAGTCAAAATATTCTTTCCAAAAAAAAATCAGTTTAGAAAAATTTTTGGAAGAATCCCCCAAAATCCCATGAATATCATAATTCAAATAAGCATTAATCATCTTTAGTATACCATTTAATGATAATTTTCTATGTATATATGACATTTTTGACAGTTGTAAGCCTAAGATGTATGATGTTTTATATCTCACATTTTTTAGCTTGTATTATATCTAAAGTACTTTTACACATCATTCTTACAAAACTCTTTGATGTCTATGTGATATTTATAATTATATATCATTGTACATTACACTGTTACCATTTAGACACTTGGGCTCTTGTAATTTTTTTCACTTTCATAAAGTTATTGTGAAATACAACATGTATACTAATTTTACCCACTTTTTTTATACAACATATATTCATAAGTGTTGGAGTATTGACCAAGGGATACAACCAATTGCAAAGACATATAAGGTCAAATTTATTTCCAGAAAGTGTTTTACCAAAACACACACACACACACACACACAGACACACACCAAATAATATAGCTCTCATACATCTTTGTAATTTGCCAGTTAAAAATATTGCACATTTTCAATTGCATTTCTTTGATAACTTATGAAATAAGGTATTTGGAGGGGGATCTCTCTTTTTTTTATTACTTATTTTCCAATAGAGTGAGTTGACTGGCTTTTTATAAGAGTCTTGTGTCATACTTGTTGCAGATATTTTCAGGTGGATTCCTGTAACTCCAGTGCTACCCTGTCAAGTTGAAAGGTGCTAGCATCCTTGCTGAAAAGCCCAAAGAATTCTTCTGGAAGACACGGGAGTTTCATATATTTGGTTATTGCAAGAAAGAAACTTACAAACTGGAGACACAGTTCAGGGTAGCAGCTGGACCCAGGTGGTATTTTGACATTCAAGTGGGGATATGCCACAATATATATTGGAATATATAGGAACAATGCCAGGGACATAATGAATCACAGGATTTGGGGGTATTCAGTGAAATGTGCATACATTTTCTTAATGTTTTTTCACATGGTCTTTGTGCAGAAAGCCAGAGGAGTTTACCAATGACGTGGCCATGTAACAAAGGGTTGCCATTACCCTAATGTTACCAACTTCAAGAGAGAGCATGACCTTGCTGATATCTTGATAATAAGTGCTTATTGTGTAAGCCAATCCTTTGTGTTATATTGTCATAGCAGCACTGGCAATCAAAGCAGCACTGGCAAATTTAAATATGTGTATAATTTCTCTAGAATGTTATCATGTACTGTTCATGTAAAGGATGTCCCTGTTTCTGAATCTGGACATCTTATAATTTCCTTCCACACTGTAGGCACTAAAAATTTCCCAGAATCAAAGCTATCTGGATGGTACTTAGGCAAATCCTCCAAATTTATCAAGAGGTAGTAAAGGAAGTTACAAGATGTTCCCTTTTCTCCATCTCTCTCTTTCTTGAGCAGTTCCAGACATGGGATCTGTCTGAGAAATAAGTTCTGTCTGCCACTGGTGATAGAAACAAGAGCTTTTATGAGTCAGGATTTCTTCCGCATCACATCTAGTGGAAAAGACACTTCATAGCACCTGTGTGTAATGAGACACAATAGCATATAATTAGATCTCAGGTTTAGAAATCAGATCAGTTTGGATTTAAAACCAAATTCAATAATTATTAGCATTTTTGATCTTGTTCAAGTGATGTTCAAATTTAGCATTAATTTCCTTATATACAAAATGCAAATATTAATATCTCCTTTGTTGGATTATATGAAAATATAATTTTTATATAATCAGAGTGACTGATACTTTGAAATGCTCATTTTTAAATTCACATGATATTTATATTTCCTTTAACTCCTCTTACCTTTTCAGAAAATCTCAACATCATTTTCAGTTATTTTATTGGAGAGACCAAACATTTACAGAAGATTTTTGATTATTATGAATCTTGACATAGTGGTGAATGTAAGAAAACTTGAACATTCTTCTCTCATAATTTTTTCACTCTTTCAAAATCCTATCAATCATTTCCTAAATAAAGCAAGCTACATATGTAAATTTTTAAAAAGATACTTAGATTACATAAATGTTACACAAAAATTACAGGGATTCCCATGTTCCCCAACTTCCATACCTCCCATAACATCTTACATAAGCATCTTTCATTAGTGTGGTACATCATCTGCAATGGATATACACATCCTGGGGCTTTGCCATTAAGCATGGACCATAGTTCACATTGTAGTCCACACTCTTTCCCACACAGTTCTGCATGTTATATGATGATATGAAATGACCTATATCTGTCGTTGCAATGTTACTTAGGACAATTCCCAAGTCCTGAAAAAGTTCCTGTATTACAACTGCTTTTCCCTCTCCCTACCCCCAGAGCATCCAGATCATCTTGAAAATCAGGAGTTAGTTTTGGGTCAGTGACTGCAAGCTCCTTGCAAAGTTTTCACTAGAGATAAGATGGCTTGTCATAGATTGAGCCTGTTACTTCTCTAAATATATTCAGAAACAGTGACGTTTTTTGGTGTTTTTCACTCAAGTTAACACTAGGGTCTTCAGTTTACAGGTAAGTAAATGTAATTATGTATCTGTTATCACAGATCTTAATCAACAATATATTCATAAAGACATTCACTTGAAAGCTTATGGAAAAAGACCATAGAAAAAAGTAAAGCCTTTATTAAATTATTTTACTGATAATAAAGGCAATCTATTCTCTTTATAAAAAATTGGATCACAAAATTGATTTTTAAAAAAACATTAAAAATGCTCATATTTCGTAATTCAAATATGCACTATTAGTCTTTAGTGCATTTTTAATAGTCATTTCTACTATATAAGTTATTTTAGACAATTGCTATAATAATGTAAGTGCTGTTTTATACTTCTATTTTTCCACTCACTAATACACTATAACAACCTTTCAACATGAATAATTTTTATTACAAATACCTGTGTTGTCCACCTGATATTTCACAAATATACATCATAATTCATTTGACTGTTTAAATTAGTGTAGACATTATGGTTGTCTTTATATTTTCAATATTATGAAAAATATATTGTGAAATACAACCTGTATGCATATATTTTGCCAATATTTCTTGTTTAGGCTACATTCCTAAGAGTAAGGAGTATGGGATCAAGGAACCTAACCCATTTCTCAGTTCTTTATATATAAATTCATGCTTATTTCCAGAACACTTAATACCAATGCACATTCACCAGCACTGTACAATAGAGGTCTCATACATCTTTGTTAATTTGCCTGTAAAAAATGTTTCAGATTTTAAACTGCATTTCCCTGAGCACTTATGAAATAGAGGCTACATGAGATGTCTAACTTTTTTCATGAGAATTACCTATTCATTATTTTACCTTTATTTATAATAATGTTCAGGGATATTATCTTTATTTTCAATGTCATTTCTATAGTAACAGTTGTATATCAACTGTTGCAAACATCTTTCCAGTTTTATCTCTGTCTTTTTGTAGTTGAATCCATTAGTTTTGGGGTATGTTTTACACCACTGCATATTTGCATAGCATGTCTTTCTCATCCAGAGATCACTTACATATTGATCTTTTGTTTCCTGTTTTTGAGCAGGTTGATGCTGTAAGGTTTTGATTCATGTGTTTTTTTGTTTGTTTGTTTTCATCCTTTATTTGGTGGTGATACCAAAGTAGACTTACTGTGGTTTTGGAATTTTTCTTTGCTTTGTTTTTTTTTTCCATAATTATAGAAATTGTAGGTTTACAGAAAAAGCATGCAGAAAATGCAAAGTTCCAATATTCCCTTGTATTATTAACACCTTGAATTAGTGTGATACGTTTGTTACAACTGATGAAATTGTCCATTTATAATTGTACTATTACTAAATTCCATGGTTTGCATAAGGGTTCATTGTTTTTGTGATATAGTTCTATGTTTTCTTATTAATTTTTATGATACTAATATATATAAAGTATACACTTATTTTGTTTTGAAAAATACCTACCAGTGGCTGAAGAATCTTTTATTATCGACACTGAAAAATACATAAGATTTTTAAAAATATTGCTTATATTAATGTCCTTTTGGTATTTGACTTGACTTGCTTCTTATTGACCTTATTTGTATTAATCACCTTTAATACTATCTTAAATATCAATACACTTTTGAATTTATTTATTTAATCTAATATTTTTCTATTGCCTGATGTATCAATTTCTGTATGCAAATTTTTCCAAATATAATTTTTTTCCCCAAACATCTTTTGGTGAGTATTTATTTCATTTATATTCACTCATAGTTCAATTAAATTTTTTGTAATAATATAAAAATTAATTTCAAGCTTAAGATTTAGGATATGTGCTTTTCTTATTTTGGATCTTTTTATAATTATTTAGAAATAGTGATGTTCTTAAATTTCTTTATGCCCTTTATATTTTGTATTTCCTATAATATATATGAAAACATATGGTCTCAATAAGACTAAGGCCCATACACAACATCACATACTAATTACCAGTGAATACAAAATATAAATAAATTATTTCTATCACAAAGAGTATGATATGACCAATAAATTTTGATGCTTTCATGTTCTTATATTAAAATAGCTTTTCTGAACAGTCCAGAGAATGTTTCTTAATTTCATAATCTTCCTTATATGGAGTATTGAATTGCAACAGACTCCTGATATTTATTATGATAGAAGTTCTCCAAACAGTAAATTCTAAAGTTACAACTAAGTTAGGAGTATATTGTGCTGCATCAAGATGTAGGTTGTCTCCTCTCCAGGATATCATTCTTGCAGAGGTGTTTGATAAGGAATTTATGGTATTCCTATATAAATGTGTTTCAATGAAGCATGTGCTCACAAATCTGACTGCCACTATGTATTTTTTTTGCACCTAAAGTTTTCACCCAGTTTACCTGAGTTTGAAATGTGGCTACATGATCTATAATTTTAAATTGATGTTGGATAGTCACCCCGAAACAAGTTAGAAATAAAAAGGCTAAGAAACTCTGGAGCTGAGCCTCATCAGCCTGAAAGATGAGAAAAGAAACACAGGTAGGTAGACACTCATGAATTCAAGCTTTGGCTCATCCTTAAAGGTCCTCTTTTTATTCCTCTTTTTCTATGTAAGAAAGTCCTGTTGCTGTAATTAGGAGAGGATCCAGCTATGTATAATTGTGGGAAAATGTGCCTTGTATGAAAAGAGTCATAAAGAGTGCTTGTATGGTGAGTGTAGGAGAGAGCTATAGATTCAAAACGGTATGTGATTAAAAATATACCCATAATTGAAGTCCAAGGTTTCTCTGTTTGGGTTATTATCAATCTTAAAAGAAACAAATGACCTGAGATATATATTAGTATCTTAATCAAAATCGATCTACAAACATCACAATCCATGTGTTATTTGCAGATTAATCAACTATCCATATGCAAATTTAGATCATGAAAATGTGAACAACGTGAAAAAATTCATCCTTCTTGGCCTAATGCAGAACCCAGATGTGAAGAAACTCTTGTTTGCATATTTACAATCATCTACTCTCTCACCATGGCATGCAACCTATTCATTGTGGTAATAATTGCAACCAGCCTGGCACTGGGCTCTCCATTGTATTTTTTTCTGTCTTTTTCATCCTTTCAAGAGGGCTCCTTCTCTTCTACTATGGCACCAAAAATGATATTTGATTTCCTAGCTAAGAATAATTCAATCACCTTCATTATGTGCATGACTCAGGTTTTTGTGATTCATTTCCTTGGTGGAGATGAGATTATTCTACTCACCGTGATGGCCTATGACTGTTATGTAGCCATTTGCAAGTCCTTGCATTACATGATAACAACGAACTGGCAGGTATGTGACTTCCTCATGGTCATGTCCTGGAATGGTGGTTTTCTTCATGGCCTGATTCAAATCACTTTCATATTGTGGTTGCACTTCTGTAACCCCAATGTCATTGACCACATCTTCTGTGATATTTACCCACTGCTGAAAGTTTCCTGGTCAGAAACACACATCTTTGGCTTCTTTGTTGCTGTCAATAGTGAGTTCCTGTGTATGCTCAGTTTCTCTAATCTTATCCCTTCTTATGTCCTCATCTTTGCTACCTCAGAACTCACAAATCTGAAGGATGGCGGAAGGCTCTCCCCACCTGTGTCTCACATATCACTGTGGTTATCTTAGTCTTTTTACCCTGTGCATTTGAATACCGTCAGCCCATGACTACTTTCCCCTTTGATAAAGCAGTAGCTGTATTTTACAGAATAACACCCATGTTAAACCTTTTAATCGACACCCTCAGAAATGCAGAGGTGAAAAATGCCATGACAAAGCTCTGGAGTCAAAGAGATAATCTGAGTGAGTATCAATTATGGTCAATTCCTAAACAGATACCAAGTTAAAGAATATTGAAAAAAATATTATGCCTATCATACTTGGAGTAATAAAAGTTTTTCAAAAGTTAATAGGTATTTGTCAAAGCAGTGTAAGCCTTTTCTGCATGTTATCACCAAATGTGGAAAAAAGTCATAAGAAAAAATAAGACATATGTATTGAAACCTTATTAAAAAACATAAGCCTGTTTAAAAATAGAAAACAATGAGATAAATATGTATCTGATGTCCAAAAGGAGAAGGGATTGTTAAGCAAAAATGTATGAAACATAGGACAAACATAGCTTCAACTATATAAAGACATGGAACACACTTGAAAATAATTGCAAGAAGTATGACCAACAACTATTTCTATAAAATTAGCATTTACAAAGAACAGAAAGAATTCTGCTCACAACATTTATTATTTTTTTTAAAATGTCAATCTAATGACAATACAATTTCAGGGGAAAAATGAGATAACAAGAATATTTTATTTCTTTTTTTTTTTACGCCAGTAAAAAGAATTTATTTTGGAAATGAGGGAAAGAACAAATCTTGCTGAGAAATGGGAGAGAAAAGATGAAAATACACACCAAAATTTGGTACAGAATCCTGTAGGCAGAGAATGAGTTTTATTTCTTAAAATATCAAAAAGTACAACTTAAAATGTAGAATACTTTTAACTAGAGAATTAGGAAAGATGCATGAGAGCTATATTATTCAGTACTTGTAAGCATATTTTGCTTTAAAAATATTCTGCAAATGAATCTCAAATATGTAATAAGAACTTCATAATTGGTCATGTCCCTAGGTCTAATATTTCTTACTCTAAGGAATCTACTCTAGATTAAAAAGGAATGGGCAAAAAATTCTGCAAGCAAGTTCTATTTTACAATATTTTTTTATGAGTGAAAAGTGAAGAAAACTGAAATGTCTATCTAAAGGGAATTATTAAATGCTTTAGGATATGCAGTTATAAATATTAGATGGACATTAAACCTTGGCATGATGTTAAATCTCAACCAGCCCCAGCTGTTTGCTAGGGCACAAAAGGTTACTTGCTGAATGTTTTCTGCTCATTGGCAGGGCCCCCTCATTATCAGAAGTATAAACACCAACACATGTCCCTCATTTCCAACAGGAAGTGAGTCCTGCAGACTTGCAGACCCTAACCTGAGCAGTTGGCCTCTCTGGGGACCCAGCCATAGTGGGATCTCTTCCCCTGATCTCTTTGGACCCTTTGTGCCATGTAAGAAATAAAATTATCGCTTGCTAAAAATCTCTGTTTTGCTTTAAACTGTGTTCCCATGATGCACCATGTAGCAACTTCTCCATAATTGGGTCCTTCCACATATACCAGCACTTCTCATAAATTATATCTCAGCTTAAATATCACCTTTAGAAAAACCCTTCTCTGGTTACTTCATCTATAGAGTTCTTCCTCTTATTTTCTATTCCAGGCTCTGTTTGCAGTATTAATAGCACTTAACACAAACTATGTTTACTTTATTAATCAATTCCCTTCTTTGTTGTCTAAGTCTATTACAAGATTATAAAGTCAATGCTAGATGGACCTTTTTCCTGTCACTTTTCCTGTTTTATTAATTATTTATTCCTAGTTCATAACAGAGTCCTGGACACAAGACTGACATCCAATGAAATTTCTAAATAATAAATAATTGAAAAATAATTATTACATATAAAATGGAGAAAAAATTTCTAACTTATTTAACCAGAATTCAAGGGAGAATAAACTAAGGATTAAATAAATGGAAGAAAAAATTGCAATAGCAAAGTGAATAAATAGATGGTAAATTATCAAGTGAGAAATTTTCATGGACACACTCCAAATGCAAAATTCAAGATATATGTTAATGGGGGAATGGATCAAATGCCCCATGATCTTTGGCCCTATCATGGTGAAAATTATATCCTCTTAAGTACTGACATAACTTTTCCATGGGTTTTTTCCCTAGGTTTGAGGCATTAAAATTAACAGAAAGGCCTCTCAAAATTTTAAAAACAATTACTTTAGCCATTTCAACACCGTAGAATAAGATGGGCAAAAATCTGAATAGTAATTTTTCTTTTTGAAAATTACTGAAAAATGACTTAGTAGAAAATTTTTTTGGAATATTGTTATCTGCAGTCTTTTTACGTAGTTATAGAATTTTCTGCGTCTATGGTAAGTGATATTAACCATGGAAAGACTTTTTTTTCTCCTGAGTCATGGAATTCCTTATGAATATATCCATAGGGCAAATAAAATTTTCTGATATATTTAAAAGAGCCAATGAAGGAAATGGACAGATATATTAGATAGCCAATAAGCATAGAATCCACCATGAAGACAGTAATTTGACTTCAGAGCACATTAACTAGGACCCAGAAGCCTGGAGAGAAAGACAGAGACCTCAGCAGAGATTGGCCGCCATCTTGCTTTACTATATGGCCAGACAACACAACAGGATCATCAGTAGCTGTCTCTGATAAGAATGCAACTTTGTGGTACCTTGATTTTGACATTTCACAGGCTTGGAAATACGAGCTTTTAAACATATAAACCCCCTTTATAAGAGCCAACCCATTTCTGGTACTTTGCCTCAGAAGCTTTGGCAAATAAAACAGTGTGTATGCATGCATATTTATGTCTGAGTGTTGACTATTTTGCATTTTACTACTTAAGATATTGTTGATATCACCATACCAGTCCATATAGATCTAACTCAGTCACAGATATATTTTTACTGTACAATACTCCTTCATTAAAATGAACTAAAATTAAGGAATCCAATTTTCTACATGTGGTTTCCTATTTTATTATGACAAATCATACCATAACATATATATTTCTTTTTGAATATGTGAAAGTATTAGTCCTGAGAAATGAAATTGTTTGGTCAAACTGTATGTGAATTTAAAATGTTGATGTTCATAATTATTGCCAACATCCCATCCATGAGGTTGTACCAACTACCCTACTCACCACAGTCTGTTAGAAAAAATAATTGTCCACATTCTCAGCAACAGCTTTATGATAAAAATTTATGGTATATATCTGACAAGTTATGGAAATTATATTTCATTTGTACACCTTAACTGAAATTCTTTAAATTGACTTTGAGCACTTTTAATATTTAAAATTATTTGTATTACTTCATCTAAATTTCTAATGATTCTATTACCAATTTATTTCATTACTAAATATTTCCATACTGATTTTTATGAGTTAATGATATGCTAAGGTTTTTTCCTTTTATGATTGTATATATGATTGTTATTTTTATCTCTTGTGATTTTTGACATTTTTATGTTTTATAAACTTTTCCATAGTTGAAATTTTTATATTGACATAGATCATTTAATATTGTTTTTGCTGTTGTTTTAGTTTTTTTAAAAAATACTTTCCTGCCTTTAAACTTACCAAAATATTCTTCCCCATTTTAAAAAATTTAATTATTAAACAGCATGTTGCTATATTTCATATTTAAAATTTTTGATCCAATTGGAATTTATTTCAAGATGAATAAAGAGGTGAATTTCAATTGTTATTCTTGATGATTGATTTTTTTTAAGTTGCTCATTTTAATCTTTAACCATTTCTGAAATCACAAGGTTATAATATATTAAATTCTCAAAATGTTTTTTTTTCATCTAACAAACTTTATTTTTCACAAAGTTTTATATTACAAAAAAGTTGCATCAATAGTATAGGGGATTCCCATATAGCCAAACCCTCCCTTTCTCACATTTTTCCCTGTTAATAACATCTTACATTAGTGTGATACATTTGTTACAATTGATGAACAAATATTGAAGCATTGTTACTAACCAAGGTCTGTACTTTACATTATGGTTTACACTTTGCACCATACAATTTTATAGATTTTGAAAAAGATACATAGTAGTCTGTATCAATTACTGCAAGATCTTGCAGAACATTTCCAATGCCCTAAAAATGCCCTGTGTTCAATTTATTCTTCCCACTCCCTCCTCTCAGAACTCGTGTAACAACTGTCTTTGTATCAATGTTACAATTTCTTTTGTTCCTACAATAATAATAAGTCTGCTTTGGTCCATTGTTCCATTCCCATCTTATGTTTGTTAACTCCTCAATCTTGAGGATTTGGGGATGGTGATAACCACTCTGCTTCAGAATGAGAGGGAGCTTAGATATTATGAGTCAAATGGAAGGAACTACTTGGCTTGCAGTAGTAGATACTTTTTTTGTTTTTGAGGTGAGGTTTGTCCATCATCACCATTTGGTTAGTTGTCCTGGGTGAGTCCAATGAACTGGAGAGTAGATGTTGGCTACAACTCGGTTGAGATTCAGAGCTCAACCAGCATAGGAACAAGGCAAAGATTTAAATCTCAGGGACATATTAATTGGTATAGTGCTAGTTATAGGTTCAAATAAAAGATTCAAAGAATTACATGTAAGGAAATTATAAATGAGTATAACTGTTACATAGGGGAAATAGGTCATGATATATTCCAGAATAAGGCCCACTGACAGGGCTCTGATTTCATAGGGCTTTGTGCCTTGATTATACTGTCCAGATGTCTCTAGCACCCTCAGGAGCATCCCTGTTTGAGGCTTTGTTTACCATGGTAGTTAGTTAGATCCACCTGAGACATGGATAAGTGTCATCTCTGGAATGACTTCCCAACTCATTTTGAAATCTCTTAGCTGTAAAAATCTCTTTTCTACTTAACTCCTTCCCCTCTTTGGTAAAGGTCTTTTTCCAAATGCATTGTTCATTGGTGCTTGGTAATATCCCTTGGCGCTAGGGAGGCTTATCCCTGGGAATTTACTTGCTGAGATTGGCTTACAGAGAAGCCATGTTTAAGTAACAAGGAGGTGTTCAGGAAGTAACTCTTGGCAATGACTATGATTATGCTAACTTTCAATTTTACCAGGATACATTTCATAAGTACAAGTGTTAATATCAAGGACTTAGCATATTGGTCTGTTTTCTCTTAGTAGGCA
>JAQZBX010050137.1:0-19739 GCA_029593785.1 Cabassous unicinctus | reverse complement strand
ATTTTTGTATTAGCTTCTCTTGGGTCCCTTATTTTTTCCTAAATAAAGGTTTACTTTAGAAAAAATTAACTTGGTTTACTCACTAAAACCTGCTTCAAAACCTGCAGATAGAAGGCTTCAGGGTAATTTTTTTTTTTTTTTTTCTGTCATTTTATTGAGAGGCCTTCTCCATACAGAGGCAACGGCACACCATAAACAGCACGGGCAGGTGAGTGCGCAGGGCGGGGGGGCCGGGGGCCCAGGGAGAGGAGCCAGGAAGGAAGGCTTGCTGTTTGAAAGAGACAATAAATAACCCCCAATAAATAACCCCCAGCAGCCTGAGAAGCTTCACAGGGGCCTAAGAAGGAACACTGTTCTTCCTTAGTTTTTGTTTGACTGCTTACTTGTGTGCTTGGGGTTTTTTTTTGTGGTTTTTTTTTTTGGTTTGTTTCTTGTTTTTCTTTCCTCTTTCCTCCCCTCCCCCTCCCCTTTTTCAAAATTAGGTGCTACTGACTTGTTTCTTCTTAGCTATGCTTCTTCTTCCTTGATTTCTGTGTATACTGATTTTGTCTACCAGCGCTATCTCTCTCCTTCTTTCATCTTTCTATCTTCTGCTTTCTGTTGTGGTTCCTACATTTCACCTTTCTTTATTTAGTCCTCAATTTTTTTGGTTTCTATTTCTATCTTGTCTATTCTGTTTTCTTTTTTTATTGATGTTTTTTCTTTTTGTTCTTTCTTTTCTCTTTCTCTTTCTCCTCATCATTCTGGCCTTTTAAATCATTCTATATATTTTTCTGTATTCAGTTTCCCATTTCATTGTAGGTACTCTACTTTTTTATTCCTATTATTTACACTGCTTACATGAGTTAAATATTCATTTTACTAAGTCTTATACAGTCTCTCTTCTAACTGTTCCTATTATTATTACTATTATCCTTTTTCTTTTCCTATCTCAACAGATCAATCACAAGTAAAGAGATAGAATCAATTATCATAAACCTCCCAACTAAGAAGATCCCAAGACCAGACAGCTCCAAAGGTGAATTTTACCAAACATTCTGAAAAGAGCTAACACCAATCCTGCTTAATCTCTTCCAAAAAATAGAAGTAGAAGGAACAATGCCTAACTCATTCTGTGATGCCAACATTACCCTAGTACCAAAGTCAAACAAAGATACCACAAGAAGGGAAAATTACAAACCAATCTCTCTGATGAGCCTAGATACAAAAATCCTCAACAAAATACTTGCTGATTGTATTCAACAACACAGCAAATGAATTATACACCATGACCAAGTGGGTTTCATCCCTGTTATGCAAGGATGGTTCAACATAAGAAAATCAATCAATGTAATACAGCACATAAACAGATTGAAAGAAAAAAATCACATGATCGTCTCTATAGATGCAGAAAAAGCATTCGAAAAAATATAGCACCCCTTCTTGATAAAACACTGCAAAAGATAGGAAAAGAAGGAAACTTTTATGAACATGATAAGAGGCATATATTAAAAACCCACAGCTACCATCATATACAATATTGAAATCCTAAAAGCTTTCCCTCTAAGATCAGGAACAAAACAAGCATGTCCACAATCTCCACTCCTATATATCATTGTCTTAGAAGTATTTACTCAAGCACTGAGGCAAGAAAAAGATATAAAAGGCATCCAAATTGGAAAGGAAGAACTAGAAATGTCACTATTTGCAGATGACATGATCCTATACATAGAAAACCCTGAGAAATCTACAACAAAGCTTTCACAGCTTATAAATGAGTTCAGTGAAGTTGCAGGCTGTAAGATCAATGCTCAAAAATCAGTAGCATTTCTGTACACCAATAACGAGCAATCTGAGGAGGAAATCAAGAAAAAAATACCATTTACAATAGTAACTAAAAAAATCAAATACCTAGGAATAAACTTAACTAAAGATGTAAATGACTTATACACAGAAAACTACACAGCACTGTTAAAGGAAATTAAAGAAGACTTAAATAAATGGAAGAATATTCTCTGTTCATGGATAGTAAGACTAAACATCATTAAGATGTCTATTCTACCCAAGGTAATATACAGATTTAATGCAATCTCAATAAAAATCAACACAGCATTTTCTACTGATTTGGAAAACTAAATATGAAATTTATTTGGAATGGCAAGAGACCCTGAATAGCCAAAGGCTTTGGTTGTGCCACATCAGTAGGACAATGAGTCTCCACCCCCTTGGTGGGCGGGAAATCACAGAGAAAACCACATGTCAGAGCAGAGATTTAAATTTTAATGCTGGATCCCAGGAAGTAAGCATACAGAGGAGCAGAAGGCTTGATTAGACATGGCAGAGATCCTGGAAGAGTGACAAGCCTTTCACTTGATCTTCTACAGCTGGCCTTGTGGAGCTAGCAGAGCAGATGAGCCTGGAGAGAGGCAAGCCCCAGAAAGAGAGGAACCCAGAAAACCTGAACCCTTGCAGACATCAGCAGCCATCTTGCTCCAACACGTAGCAATAGACTTTGGTGAGGGAGGTAACTTACACTTTATGGCCTGGGAAATGTAAACTTCTACCCCAAATAAATACCCTTTATAAAAACCAACTGATTTCTGGTATTTTGCATCAGCACCCACTTGGCTGACTAATGCAGGGCTTTATATCCAGCATATTTAAAGAAAACTTCAAAAATAAGACAAACAACCCATTTAAAAAGTGACTTGAATAGACACCTCTCCAAAGAAGACATACAAAGAGCTAAAAATTACATGAAAAGATGCTCAGCATCACTAGTTATTAGGGAAAATGCAAATCAAAATGATGATGAGATATAATCTTACACCCATTAGACTGGTGGATGTTAAATAGAGGACTATATGTGTTGGAGAGGACGTGGAGGAATGGGAACCCTCATCCACTGCTGGTGGGAATGTAGAATGGTCGAGCCATTGTGGAGGAAAGTTTGGTGGTTCCTCAGAAAACTAACTATAGAACTGCCATATGATCCAGTAATTTCACTGCTGGGTATATATCCAGGAGAACTGAAAGCAAGGAGACAAACAGATATTTGCACACCAATGTTCATAGTGGCATTATTCGCTATTTCCAAAACTTGAAATCAATCCAAATGCCCTTCAACCAATGAATGGATAAACAAAATATGCTACATACATACAATGGAATATTACTCAGCTGTAGGAAATAATACAGTATTAACACATGGGATAACATGGATGAATCTTGAAGACCTTCTGTTAAGTGAAGCAAGACGAGCACTGAAGGACAAAAATTACATGACCTCACTGATATGAATTAAGCAAATTTAGCAGACTCACAGAGGTAGAATCTGGAAGATAGGTTTACAAGAAACAGAAAGGGAGAAGAAGGTTGTGAGCCAACGCCCATATGGGCAAAATATATGATAAGGTGGAAGGGTGTAGTTGTATAGTGGAGGGGCATGACAGTGGTATAATGATACTTTAAGGGTGGGTGGTGATGGTTTGCCAGGGGAGTGTGGTGGGGATGGTGGGTTGGACTGTCCATGGAAATGGGGGGAGTTTTAGGGGAGGGAGCAAATGAACACTCGGGATTGGCGGGTACATGGTTGAAACCACAATGCTGGGAATGCTCTTTTGGCAATACGGCAAGTGAGGGTTGCTGGTTTGGGGTGTTGGCTGTGGGGGGCATTCGGTACAGGGTGTACCTGGGGCAGGCTTCTAGGGAGTGTGTGAGTGTTCATCTTGCCATAGTGTATTATATCAATGGGTGGAAACACACATAATGAGCAGCAAGGTGGTGTACTTCCATCCTGGGGAGCCCCACTATGTTCTCAAATAGAGAGGAAAGAGTCTCTGGAGAACATGGGCAGTGCCTAATAGGTGAGGACACATCAGTGTATCAAGCCCTCAGTGTTGTTGCAAGAAACTGTAAGTCTTGTCCTTCAAGGAGTGAAGCTTGGTGGTTGCCATGGGTCCCAACGGGAATGGGAGGGAGGAATAGAATTCATGGAATGGGGGCATTTTTGGGGAAATGGAAGTATTGTACATGATCTTGCTATGATGGATACAGGCCATGTTGAATTGAATCAAAGTTTATTAAAGTGTACGGTCCAAAATGTAAACCATAATGTAAGCCATTTACTGTGGTTAGTAGCTATGTTTCTATGTTTGTACATCAGTTTTAACAAATATAATATCCACATATAAAATGTTATTAATGGGTAAGGGAGAAAAGGGGAAGGATGTTAGGTATATGGGAGTCACCTGTATTCAGTATGTGACTTTTCTGTAACATAAAACTTCTTTGAGAACAAAATGAAAAAAAAAAAAGTAAAACACTGGGGGAATAAATGGAAGAAAATGTCACTGTACATATAGGACAATAGGTCTTACAGTGATGAAAGGCAAAATGTCAAAAAAAAATTCAAAAATATTTTTCATTTTTTTTGTTATCCCAAATTTATATTTTTTATTTTTTCAAAAAATTTTTTGTATTTTATTTTGTATTTTTAAAACTATCATTATTATTTCATTTTCTTATTAATTATATTTAGCTAATTTATTGGCTTCATTTTTTTTAAAGTTTTGGATCACAAAAGGGTTACAACTGTGGCAATGGAGAATCATTGATATGGGGTGTCAGTGACAGGGGATACACGGGAGGAAGCTCACCTGTGCATTCATATAAGGCATATAAATGTGTTCAAATGTTCAAGGGGCATCGTCACAGTAGGTGAATATTCACAAAATAACCAAAGGAATATCAAATTCCCCTCCTGGGGAGCTCTGCCACATTCTCTAATGGATCAGCAAGAATCCCCCAAGTATAGCAGCAATGACCAGTGAAGGAGGATGGAGCATTGATGGGCCCTTGATATTGATGACTGTGCATGTGAACCTTTACTATTGACATTGAAACTTAGCCTAGTATTATAGGGTGCCTAAGAATTGCCTCCTGGGAGCCTCCTTATTGTTCAAATGTGGCCTCTCTCTAAGCCAAACTCAGCATATAAATTCATGACCTTCCCCCGAGCATGGGACATGACTCCCAGAGATGAGCTCCTCTGGCACCAAGGGATTACTACCAAGCACCAACTAGCAATGTAACTGGAAAAAGACCTTGACCAAAAAGGGGAATAGGTAAAGACAAATGAGTTTATATGGCTAAGAGACTTCAAAGTGAGCCAGGAGGTCATTACAGAGGTTATGCTTATGCACTTCTCAGCAAGATCTCTTGGACTGCCAAAGAAGATACTACCCCAAATAGTGGGGCTCCTGAGGTCTCTGGAGACATCCAGGCACTATAGTCAGGGCAGGTAGCCCAGGAGTTTGATGCCTTGCCAGTGGGCCCTACTTCGGTATTTATGCTCTCCAAAGTGACAGAGTTGGACTCAGTTGTGGTTTCCCTACACATGGCTCTTCTGTCATTCTATTTGAACCTATAATTAGTACTAAGGTTGGCAGGTGTATGTCCAAGAGACTTAAATCTTTGGGCTGCCCATGTACCAGCTGGACCCTGAATCTCAACAGAATTGCAACCTACTCTCCAATTCATTGGTCTCACCCAGGAAAAATAACATGGAGGTGATGATGGACAACTACCATACCAAGGAACAAAGAAAGTCTACAACTGCAAGCAAGAGAGTCCCATCCATCAGCCCTATTGGATCACCGTCCCTTCTCAATTAGAGGTAGAGTGGACATCATCAACCCAGAATCCTCAGGATTGGGGAATGAACTTTGGACTAAAGTATACTTACTGGTATTCTCTTATACACTTATCGTGATTCTAGCAATGGAAGAAATTATATCATTGATATGGAGGCAGTGACCACTGGAGGTTCTGAGGGCAGGGAGAGGGAAAATCAGCTGTTATATGGGGGCATTTTTAGGACTTGGGAATTTTTCTGAATGACATTGCAATGACAGATACAGGCCATTATAAATCTTGCCATAAACTACAGAATTGGGTGGGAGAGAGTGTCAACTACAATGTAAACTTTAATCCACACTTAGTGGCAATGCTCCAAAATGTGTTCTTCAATTGCAATAAATGTACCTCACTAATGAAGGATGTTGTTAATGTGGGAAAATGTGGGAAGTGTGGGCAACAGGCCACATGGGCATCCCCTAAAATATTTTTTATGTGACATTTGTATAAACTAAGAATCTTTTAAAAAATAAATTAATAAATAAAAAGAAAACTAAAAAAAAAAAAATGCAAAGCAAAATGATCAACTAAATATACTGAAAGGAAATGGGGATAAAAAAGGAAAATTTATAGCAGAATGTATGCCAGCACAGTTGATTAAAATGAAATACTGAAAAGATTTAAATGTGTTATTAAATAAGTAATTAAAAGTCAAGTCACTAAAATAAGAAAAATATAATTTCAGGTTCAGTTGTTTTATGGGTAAATGTGTAAATAAGTACAAACCAATATTCAAGAATGAGATAATTCTAACTTCATGCAATCTTTCCGAGAAAATACATACAGCTTATTTTATGAAAGTAATATGTAATCATACTTTGGAAATATTTTGGGTTGATTCTTCCTTTCATGAATTTCTCTGTAGCATGTGATGCTGTTGTACTTTCAACATCAGAGCCAATCCTCTCAAACCCTGTCACTGCTTTAGCAACTAAATTTATCTTATATTCTAAATCCTTTGATGTCATTTAAACAATGTTCAAAGCATCTCCAACAGGAGTAGATTCCATCTCAAGAAACTATCTTCTTTGCTCATCCATAAGAAGCAACTCTTCATCCACTGAAATTTTATCATGAGATTGCAGCAATTCAGTCATATCTTTAGGCCCCACTTGTAATTCTAGTTCTCTTGTTATTTTCATCACATCTTCATTTACTTCCTCTACCGAAGTCTTGAATCCCTCAAAGTAATATTTGGGTGTTGGAACAACTTCTTCTGAACTCCATTTAATGCTGGTATTTTGACCTCCACCCATGAATCATAAATATTCTTAATGACATCTAGAATGGTGAATCCTTCTCAGGAAGTTTATAATTTACTTTTCCCAGGTTTAACAGAGGAATCACTATCTATGACACTTATAGCCTTACAAAGTGTACTTCTTAAATGATAAGACATGAAAGTTGAAATTACTCCTTGATCCTTGGGCTGCAGAATGGATGTTAAATCAGCAGTCATTAAAACCATGTTAATCTCATTGCTCAATTCATCATAGCTCTTGGAAGACGAGGTGAATTTTCAATGAGCAGTCATATTTTGAAAGGAATCCTTTTATTCTGAGTTGTAGGTCTCAATGGTGTGCTTAAAATATTCAGTAAACCATGTTGTAAAGAAATGGGCTGTCATCCAGACTTTCTTGTTCCATTTATAGAGTACAGGTAAAGTGCATTTGGTATAATTCTTAAGGGCTTTCAGATTTTCAGAATGGTAAAAGAGCATTGACTTCAATTTAAAGTCACCATTTGCATTAGCTCCAACAAGAGAGTCAGCTTGTCACTTGGAGCTTTCAGGTCAGGCTCTGATATCTCCTCTCCAGCTAGGAAATTCCTAGATGCAATGTTCTTCCAATAGAAGGCTATTTCATCTACATTTAAAATCCGTTATTAAGTGTAGCCACCTTCATCAGTTAGCTAGATATCCTGGATTACTTGCTGCAGATTCTACATCACTACTTGCACTTTTATGTTGTACTTTTATGTTTTGAGAAGGTTGCTTTTATTAAACTTCATGAACCAACCACTGCTAGCTTCAAACTTTCCTTCAGCTGTTTCCTCACCCCTCTCAGCCTTTGTAGAATTGAAAAGAGTTATGGTCTTGCTCTGGATTATGCTTTAACCTAAGGTAATGGTATGGTTGCTTTGATATATCCAGACCACTAAATTTTTCTCCATATCAGCAGTAAGGCTGTTTTGCTTTATTATCATCCATGTGTTCACTGGAGTAGCATTTTTAATTTTTCTTCAGGAACTTTTCTTTGCTTTCACAATCTGGCTATCCATTTGGAGTAAGGGTATTGCTTTTGGTTTATCTGGGCTTTTGACACACCTTCCACACTTAGCTTAATCATTTCTGGCTTTTGATTTAAAGTGAGAAATGTACAAGTCTTCCTTTCACTTGAACACTTAGAGGTTAATGTAAGGTTATTAATTGGCCTAATTCCAATACTGTTGTGTCACAAGGAATAGGGAGACCCGAGGAAAGGTAGAGGGACTGGGGAATGGCCATTTGGTGGAGCAACCAGGACATACACATTTATTAAGTTTCTTTCCTTATATGGCCATAGTTTGTGGTGCCCCAAAACAATGACAAGAGTAATATCAAAGATCACAGATTGCAGAACACCATATCATATATGATAGCAATGAAAAAGTTTGAATACCAAGAATTACCAAAATGTGATATACAAACACAAATTGAGCACATGCTTTTGGAAAAATGACATTGATAGATTTGCTCAATTCAGGGTTACCACAAACATTCAATTTGTAAAAAACAAAATTTAAAAAAGCAATATCTGCAAAGTGCAATAAAGTGAAGCACAATAGAATGAGGTATGCCTGTAACCTTGATACTAATGCCTGAGATAAATATTATGAGGAAGGATGGTTTTGTACAAAGATGTAATATCTGGATTTTAATGCTAAAAATTATACCTTTTTTCCAAAATTTTTTATCAGAAGTGATGTTGAATTGTATCATCAAACACCTTTCTGCATCTATTGAGATAATCACTCATTTCCTCTTCTAACCTTCTAATTTGAGCTACACTAATATATTTCTTACTAAATTATCCTTGTGTTTCTGGGATAAATATAAATTATGCATTATGTGTTTTTATTTAGTAGTTCGTATTTGATTTACAAAGTTTATATTTAAGGTTTTTACAGTAATTTACTGCTATAACTTTTTGTAAGATTTAAAAGCAAAACATGGTGTGTGTCACTATGACAGATCCTGTGCTTAAGAAAGAAATTCAGGGGAAGTTAGTGAGATGCAGATGGAGAAGATGTTGCTTTGGATAATGGCAAATTCCCTAAACAGTTAGTGAATCTGCCTAGGAGCATGTAATTTACCTGTAGCTTCAAAGACATCATACTTCACCAACAGGACTGTGGCAGTTTGAGATTATTTTATGAATCCCCAAAAAAGAAAGATTATGTTTGTAAACTAATTTATTCCTCTAGATGTGATATCCTTTGATTGTATTAAATTCAGTGAGGGGCCTCTAATTAAGTTTATGTGATAAAATCAATTTTGAGCTTTTTGATTTGACCACACCAGTAAGGCTTGAATCAGGTTGAGTCCCCGCCTCCTTGGTGGGGTGATATAAATGGACACTCATTCAAGAAGACACCAGGAAGAGAGAGAGCTCTGTCATTTTTTAAATTTATTGAAGTATATCACTCATACATAAACATACATAAACAATAAGTGTATAATAAAAGTTGTGAACTTACAAAGCCAACATGCATAACATCATGCAGGTGTCCCATACATCAACCCATCACCAACACTTTGCATTGTTGTGAGAATTTTGTTACAAATTATGAAAGTATATTGTCAAAATCTTAATAATAACTATAGTCCTTATCTTACATTTAGTATATTTTCCCCTACTCACATTATTATTTTTTAAATATATTTTTATGACAGAAGTTGTAAACTTACAAAAAAATCATGCATATGTGCAAAATCCCATACAACACCCTTTATCAACACACCACACCATGGTGGAACATTTTTTACAGATTATGAGATAATATCATCAGACTATTACCACCAACCATGGTCTCTCATGTACATTTGTCACACATTTTCCATACTCTTCCATTATCAATACAATACCTCTTTGGCATAGATGCATGAATATTATTACTGTTAACCACAGTCCATAGGTCACTCCAGTTATATTTTTCCCATGCTTTTCCACATTCCCACCTCTCTGTAATAGTGATGTACATCTGTTCTAGTTCACAAAGGACACTCTTACATCTGTACCATCAACCACCATTCTCATCCACCTTTGAGTTTACTGTTTTATTCAGTCCCTGGATTATTCTCTAGCTTCCTGTCAGTTGGCATTTACATCCTTAGACTACCTTTTTCAGCCACATCCCCATTTATAAACCAGCTATTACTCACTACAATGTCTTACCATCCACTCTATACATTTCCACACTTTTTACGTATAGTTAATTAAAACTTCTACATACATTAAACATCAGTAGTCCATCTCAGTCCACCTCTTATCTCCTTTAAGAATCCACCACCTACTACCAGGTCTTGAAGATATTTTCCTACATTTTCTTCTAGAAGCTTTATGGTTCTTGCTTTTATATTTAGGTTTTTGATCCATTTTGAGTGAATTTTTGTATAAGGTATGAGATAGGGGTCCTCTTTCCTTCTTTTAGCTATGGATATCCAGTTCTCTCTGCACCATTTGTTGAATGGACTGTTCTGCCTCAGCTGGGTGAGTTTGGTAGGCTAGTCAAAAAGCACTTGACCCTAGATATGAGGGTCTGTTTCTGAACCATCACTTCAGTTCCATTGGTCTATGTGTCTGTCTTTTTGCCAGTACTATGCTGTTTTACCACTGTAGCTAGTAATATGATTTAAAGTCTGGAATTGAGAGTCCTCCAACTTCACTTTTCCTTTTAAGATGTCCCTGGCTATTCAGGACCCCTTACCCTTCCAAATAAATTTGATAATTGTGTTTTCCATTTATTTAAAAAATGCTGGCAGAATTTTTAGTGGGACTGCATTGAATCTGTATATAAATTTGAGTAGAATTGACATCTTAGTGAAATTTAGTGTTCCAATCCATGAGCACAGAAAGTTTTTCCAATTATTTCAGTCTTTTTAAATTCCTTTTAACAGTGAGTTGTAGTATTCTGAATACAAGTACTTTACATCATTGGTTAAGTTTATTCCAAAATATTTGGGTTTTATCTGTCATATTTTATTTTCACCACTCTTTTGACACTTTTAGTTACTTTTATTGGCATAATCTTCATTTGTAGACTCTGTTCCACACCTCTCTTTCCTGCCTTTTCTTTTCAGGCTGTAGCCTTTTAGTATTTCATGCAAAGCCAATCTCTTGGTTACAGACTCTCTCAGTTTCTATTTATCTGTGAATATTCTAAACTCGCCTTCATTTTTGAAATGAGGATATAAGATTCTTGGCTGGAAGTTTTTCTCTTGCAGTGTCTTAAATATACATACCACTGTCTTCTTGCCTTCATGGTTTTTGATGAGAAATAAGCACTTAATCTGAATTCTGTCTTTGTCTTTGGCATTTGACATTCTGAATACTGTATGTCTAAGAGTTGTTCTATTCAGATTTATTTGGATGGGAGTACGTTGTAATTTTTGGACATAGATATCTGTCTTTCAGTAGGGTTGGGAAATTTTCTACCATTATTTCTTCAAATATTCCTTTGGCCCCTTTTCCTTTCTCTTCTCCTTCTGAGACACCCATGACATGTATTTTTGCATGTCTCTTGCTGTCGTTTAGCTCCCTGAGACCTTGTTCAATTTTTTCCATTCTTTTCTTCATCTATTCTTTTGTATGTTTGATTTTAGAGGCCATTTCTTTAAGCTCAGTAATCCTTTCTTCTGCCTACTCAAATATGCTATTATATGATCCCAGTGTATTTTTCATTTCATTTATGGCACCTTTCATTCCCATAAGATCTGCTATTTTTCTATGTATGCTTTCTACAAAGTAGAATTCTTTGTGCTCATCCAATGTTTTCTTAATATCCTTAATTTCTTTAGCCATCTCATTGAATTTATTAAGAAGATTTGCCTGAACATCTATGATTAGTTGTCTCAACTCATTTATGTCATCTGGAGGCTTATCTTGTTCCTTTAACTGGGCCATATCTTCCTGTTTCTTGGTGTGGATTGTAATTTTTTGTTGATGTGTTGGCATCTGGCTTACTGGATGTATTTATTCTGGGTGCAGTTTCTCTCTTTAGTTTAGGGCTTTCTTGCTGTTTCTCCCTTGCTTGTTGCGTTGTAGGACCCAAGGACGTAGTTGGAGCTGTAAGCTGTGGAGGCTCAAGCTGCCCTCATTGCCCCAGGGACCAAGGAAGCTTCTCCCAACTTTCTCCTTTGCCAGGGGTAGGAACAGAGCCACAGCCATGTGTAACAATCCAAGTCAAGAGTGCCTAGACTGTAGTTGCCCAGAGAGATTGATGAAGCTTCATGCCCCTTTCTCCCCTACCTGGAGTGGGGATGGAGCTGCAGGTGTGGGAAGCAATCTAGTCCATGAAGGTCAAAAATGACTGCCGTTGCCCCAGGAGACTTCCAACTATTCAGCCTGTGCCAGCCAAATGTACCTGCAGTTACCTGGAGAGGCTGGTGCAGGGCCCGCAAGCTTCCTCCCTGCTAGAGGTGGGGCTGAAGCCTAGGCTAGGGCTGCACGCCAATCTGGGTGAAAGAAACCCATCCCTAACAACACTGTGATTTTCAGTCAGCCTGGCTTTCCCTCATGCTGGTGGCAGAGTTAAAATGGTGGTTACCAGCCTCTTTCTGACTTGGACAGGTTAAAAATTTAGCTGTTCTTAGGATTATACTTTAGCCCACTGAATTGATTAATCAGTAGCTGAAGTTGGTGCCCAACCATCTCTTCCTCACCAATTTTTGGGAAGTGGAGCTTCCAATTCCAGCAGCAGACTAGCTCCAGAGGTGGCTTGTTCTGCCAGTGGAGGATGGGCACCGGCCTCCAGGGTGTGGAGTGCTCTACATACAAATCTTCTCTGCAGATGGGCAGTCTCCTCCTTCCATTCTTTTGAGCATGTTGCAGGATGCTCTTCTGGTATCCTGGAGCCCCCAAACAGGCACCTCAGATAGCTCTGGGTGATTACTATCTGCCCTGTAGCATGAGCTGACTCTAGGAGAGCCTTACTCTTCTGTCATCTTGCTGATTGTCTCTGTCATTTTTTGATCCTGGGTCCCTGAGAAAAGATGAGCTATTTGCCTAATAGCTTACAGCTGACTTTGGGAATAGTTAGACTGATATAGGAAGTCCTGAGCGATGAACCCTATGCCAGCCTACACTTGAGATTGGGAAGAGGCTGGGCCCATGGAGCCTCAAGAGGAATAGGAAGCCCAGGAAAGAGACCAGGCAGAGAATTGATACCATCTTGCTTCAACATGTGGCAACTGAGTTTGCTGAGAAAGCAAGCTTGAGTTGACGTTTTAGGGCCTTGTAACTGTAAGCTTTAACCCCAATAAATACCCTCAAAGCCAGCAGATTTTTGATACTTTGCATCAGCACCTCTTTGGCAGACTAATATGGGGACTAAATCCAGAAAAGATTTCCTTATAATACTGACAGAGACAAGAACAGAGATGATGTTACTGAGGCTGGAGATAATGTTGGTAGGTGGAGTCATAGCTACCTCCATGAAGGCTATTGGTGTTAACATGACCTCATTTTACCTGAACCTGGTACAATGTGGGGAGATATCACCTACACACACACCTGGACACACACATTATAGATTCTTCAAGCATGTCATGCTTTAAGGAATTGCTTTCTTATTTTTGCATTTGTTTCCCTGTAAGGAAAATCAAGAAATAAGGGCACTCTTAGTGTACATATGTATTAGTCAGGGTTCTCTAGGGAAACAGAAACAACAAGAGATATCTGTAAATAGCATGAGATTTATAAAGATTCTCTCATGTGACCATGGGGATGCACAAGTCCAGGTTCTGCTGGCAGGATGCAAACCAGGGGCTCCAATGAAACTCCAATGAAGGTACTTGATGAGTTTCCGGGAGATGTTGGCCGTCCAGAGACGAGCTGGGAAAATCTCACTGAATGCTGGAATCACTTCCCCTTTTAAGGCATATTTATTTTAAGGATAAAGCATCACTCATTGCTGATGGCAGTCTCCCTGGTTGGTATAGATGTAATCAACCATCTATGCAGTAAACTCATTCAGGGCTAAAATCCATAAATGTAATTGTATTACAATTAGTCTAGTACTTGCTTGACCAAACAACTGGGCACAATTACCTGGCCTAGTTGACACATTAGCCTAACCATCACACCATACTTGGATATATTTATTAGGTGTAGCAGGCCATTTTAACACTCACTTGTATGCACTGTCCCTTGCAATGTGCTTGTGTTCACTTTCGACTGTCAGACTTTACATCCCTTCCTGAGGGCTCATTTTTTCCTCCAAATCACCCAAAGTCACTTTGCATCTGGCTGAAAAAGAAATTAATAACCCATGGAAGCAGCCATCAGCTGATGCCTTTTAGGAGATGTACAAATAACCTAGCTTCTTTGCTCTTTGGGAGGAGATAATTCTTAGTTGTGTGCTTTGCACCAATTCTCAGAGTTTGTGAGTGAAATTAAGCTTCAGTTACCCACTGTGTGGGCTGAATTGATGATGCAGCCTTTACTAAAATTTTTCCCATATGTCTTAGTCAGCTAAAGGGGTGCTGATGCAAAGTACCAGAAATCTGTTGACATTTATAAAGAGTATTTTGGGGGGGGGGGTAGAAGCTTACAGTTACCAGGCCATACAGTGCAAGTTACTTCCCTCACCAAAATCTGTTGCCATGTGTTGGAGCAAGATGGCTGCCAGTCTCTGCGAGGGTTCAGCTTTCCTCTTCCTCTTAAGGTTCCATGGTCCCACCTCTTTCCTTTCTCAGCTGTAGGTTAACATAAGGCTTGTCTCTATCCCTGGGGATCATTTCTTTCTGGGTTCAGCTGCTCTGCTTTCATCACAAAGTCTGCTGTTTCTAATGGCCCCTTCTCTTTTCCTCATGGATCTGCTTCTATGTGTATTTACTTCTTGGGCCTCCAGCACCAAAACTCAAACTCTCTTCTCTGCTGTGTCCTACTAATGTGGCTGAATCAAAGCCTTAATCAAATTTAATCAGGTAAAAGTGAAACCTCTGAATCTAATACAATCTAATATGCCTAGAGGAACAGCCCAGTTTACAAACATAATCCAATATCTATTTTTGGAATTAGTAAATAATACCAAATTGCTACATAACCCCTGTGTCACCTCCCCACTCCACCCACTCCTCACCCAAAACCCCAACAAAGAACTACTTTTGCTAAAAACCTTAATGCAAGGTGTTTGTGAAAGAACTTAAGACATTGGCCACTAAAGATTAAAATAATTATTAGGGTCAAGGCAGGAGTTTGGTCATAGGAAAAATGTGAGAACCTACATACATATATCAGTTACAAGACACAAATATTCTTGTTTTATTGGTCTGATTTTCTTTCTGTAGGTATATCTACCTATATTATTATCTATCATCTTTATCTATCTTTACAGGGTTACTTTCGCAAACATCAAAGCCAAACAGAATTCTCCAGGATAGCTCCCTTCAAAAAGATTCTTTGTAAATAAATTATGGGCAGGAGGCTGAAGTTTCCAACTGTTATTAAGACTCCATTCAGAGTAAAATTTGATTTTTCTGTTTTGATGGCAGAACCCCAGCAGGGTTCTAAGAAACTGTTTTTTTTCAGAGCCAAATCATTATTCAGGCGTCAGGTCTATTTTGAAGACACACCAAGGAACCTTGGCTCCAAGCAGTGGCATGCATTCCTCCAATTAGGAGAAGTAAGAACCACACATTTCCCTCATGGCCATGCAGAGGTAAAATCACCCCAGGAATGGAAAAAGAAGGAAGATGGAAATCATCATAAGGAGGATGAATTTCTGAGGAAATGTTGTACAGGAATCTTACATAAGAAACTAGAAGTGACATGACTAATTAGGACATTGTGGCTAGAAATTAAAGAAAATGTTGAGTTCATATGGATAATTTTAAAACACTCTGAGATCACAAAGCTCTTCAGTTTTCACAGCATACTGTGATGGCACATATGTGAGCTAAGGCCCCAAAGGAAGAAATTTAAGGCATAATCTCCTTCTAATTAGTTGTGTGACTTTGTTTCCCAGTCTATAATCAAAGATCATCTCTACAAGCCACTGGAAGAGATAACATATGAAGATATTAGGAGAAGAATAAAGAACATTGGGCCATAACCATGTTTAAATGGCATCTTCAAAGAAATGGTTTTCTGATAAAATTTTTAAAGATGTTGCCTCTATGCTTTACTATTTACTTTTTGAAAAATATAGTCTTTCCTTAGAAAAGTACATCACCTGTGTGGTATCAATCGCAATAATGTGGAGCCTCAATCTAATCATGAGAAAACACCAGGCAAACACAAATTGAGGGACATTCTGCAAAATAACTGACCCATACTTTTCAAATCATCTCAAGGTCAAGGAGAAAAGGAAAGACTGATCAATCCCTTCAACAGAAAGGAGACTGGAAAACACCATAACTAAATACTGAAACAGAAAAAGTATATTAATGGAAAAACAGGTGAAATCACAATAAATCCTGTATATTAGTTTCATTTTTAAAGTTGATATAGGAACAAAACCCAAAGATAAACAACTAGTTTTGGCTCTTTAAAGAGAGCAAGGAAGTCAACTGAGAGCTGTTCTTACAGTATTAGGAGCCATGGGGACGATCTTGCTCTGTTGTGTGTTTAGTGTTCAGTCTTTGTCAGCAACTCTTATAAATTTCTTATATGGATTCTTATGAATTTCTTGATTTGTAATTATTTTCTTGATGCACATTGCACTTTAAGCAGATCCTAAGTGGGTATGTAAACAAATAACTGAAATACAATCCCCACTGTGTTCTTCACTGGTTGTCCTGGATGGCACTGAGTGTTAAGTTGTCGTCTTCCTCCTGCTCAATGCAGCCAGAACTCTAGGATTTAAAAATGGAAGGCATCATATGGAAAGCCACTTTTTCCTCTCTAGTCTTGTTTCTTCTTTTATAAAATGAATGAGCTTTATTCAAAGTTGTCTAAATGCCATTTCTAACATTATTTTCCGTTAAAAATGATTTATACAACTTCTGGGGAAGATGGCTGAACAGGGAGCCCTAAGACAGTCCTTCCACCAAAACAACTACAAATCAAGTAGGAACTGTATAAAATAACTGTTTTAAAACTCTAGAGGCAGGAGAATGCTCTACAGCATCCAGAGAAGAGTGAGAGGAAGAGGCTTATAATTTTGGTAAAGAACTGTAAATTGTTCTCTTCACATAGCAGCTACTGGCACCCATCTTCTACTCTCACAGCAGGCTGCCATGGGGTCTAGGTCCTATTTAGCTGATGCTAATAGAAAGGGACATAAAAATCCTCTTCCTCAAGAACATGGGTATGCATGGCCAATTACTGATCATAGCTTACTATTAGGGAATTCAGATCCCTGGATCCTGGCTCTGAGGGTAGCTATTGTTTCAACTTACCCCAGACAAAGAGGGCAGCAGCCACTGTTTCAAACCTCCCTGGACAAAGGCAGGGGCAGTGGAAATTTAAAGATGCAAGGCTTCATGAGGGCTATGGAGGAAAGTTATCTGAAGGGATGAATTTGCTGGGTGGGCCAGGAAAGTTCAGCTTCGGGGCATCATTGGAGAAGTTTTTGGCATCTTTCCTGACACCCTCCAGAGGACACTTTGGAGCTGTTCTGCACCCCTTTTGTGGGTCTCTGGCCCCATTTTAACTGGGAAAGACTGAATTTGGAAAGCCTTCCCCAGGATGACCTTCCTTCCAGAATTTGCCCTCCAGTCAAAATCAGTGTGATACAATGAAAGGAGCGTAAAAATCTGTAGATGCAGATATTCTAGGACAAAGGTCCCCAGCTTTTGATACATGGGAGAGGCAGGTTTGTCCCCTGGGAAAGAGAGGCAACAACCAAATTCCTCTATAGAAGGGAACTCTGAAACAACTAATAAGCAAAATCCCAGGACAAGATGGAAGTCCAGAAGTGAGGGAAAACCCTACATTCACCTTGGGCAGACCTTTCTGATAGGAGGATTGAAGCACAAGAAAATCTCTCTCTTATCACCAACTGGTTACAAAACCAAGAAACAGACATCCCAGGGAGTAAATCCCAGAGTAAGCATTTTAAAATACTAAAATGTACAGTGTGCAACAAAAGCATACAAGACAAACAAAGAAACAGGAAATGATAACCATCCAAAGGAAAAGGATAAAAATACAGAAAACACCAACAGAGAAGATAAGAATGTGGACACACAGAACAAAGCTTTAAAAAACAATCTTAAAAATACTTAAGGAGATGAAGGAAAGCACAGAGAAAAACCTACAAGCTATCAGGAAAACAATGAATGAACAATATGAGAGTCTAAGTAAAGAGATATAATTTTAAAAAAGAACCAAACAAAACTACTGGAGTTGAACACCACAATAACTGAAATGAAGAATGCCCGGGAAGATTTCAAGAGCATAACAGATCTGGGAGAAGAAAATATCAGTGAACTTGAAGACAAAACACTTGAAATAAGCCAGGCTGAGGAGAAGAAAGAAAAATAAATATTAAAGGCAAAAATAGCTATAAATAGCTATGGAATGCCATCAAGTACACAAATCTGTACATTATGGGAGTCACAGAAAGTGGAGAAAGAGAGAAAGAGGAGGAGGGAATAGTCAAAGAAATATGAGAGATAACTTCCCAAACTTAGCTAAAGAAATGAATATGCACATCTAAGAAGCTCAGAGAACACCAAAGAGGATAAGCATTAAGAAAAATACACCACATCATACAGTAATTGCACAATCAAATGCAAAGGATAAGGAGAATTCTTATCCTTTGAAAATGGCAAGAGAAAAGCAACATGTTACATACAAAGTAGTCCAAATAAGTTTGAGTGTTGATTTCTCATCAGAATCCATGAAGGCAAGAAGGCAGTATGTTGAAATACTTAAAAAGTGCTGAAGTAAAACAAATGCCAGGCAATAATTTTACATCTGGTGAGATTCTCTTTCAAAAATGAGGGAGAGGTTCTGGGAAAATGGTGGCAAGGATGGTAGGCAGAGTGACCCTTTCACAACAAAGGAGCAGAGAGAAGACAGAGGCTTATCTGAAGGAGCTGCTTTGGATATATATATAGAATGGAAAGGTGACCTGAGTCATCTAGGAGGGTTCAGGAAAGAGAGAGAATCCAAAAGAAATCCGTGAGTTGCTCACCCTTGTGGCTGGAAGTGGCACATATACCTCATCTTCTCGGCAAACAGCCTAGGTGGAGCTGCTGACTCACTGCTCCACTGCTCCAATCAGACTTTGAGGGGGCATTCCCTGGGAGGAAGAGGGGTTGAAGAGGGGGTAGAGTGGTTTATTTTCAGTGAGATTGGCCAGCTGAGCCTCCACTGAATCTCAGAAGAAACTCTGACACGATGGGGAGAGGGGAGGGTTATATCCTCAGGCAGGCCATCATGCCGAGCCACCCAGGTAAAGAGAGGAACTAGATTAGAGAGAGGACAGGGACAGATAGGTACCTAATCAGCAGGACTCTGGAAAACTGTTAGGAATCTAACCTGCCAGAGGGAAAGAGTGAGGGGAGTTAGCTTTCGGAAAAGCTAACTAACCTAAGGAGACACTTCAGCTCAGTGGAGGAGTTCCCGTCTTACATATACAAGGTCCCTGGTTTGATACCCAGCTCTTCTTAGAGGACTGATACACCAGATTATCAGGCATCCAACTGATACTTTGACAGGGAACATATAGACATTCTTTTAATACTAGTTTTCTTGGCTCTCTTATTTTTTTTAAAGTCTCCTGTTTTATTTTCCTTATTTTACTAACTAAAACCCAGTTCAAAATCTGCAGAGGGCAGGCTGAAGGGTGATTAATTAATGAACACTGGAAGCCTGAGAAACTCCTTAGGGACCTAAGAGGAAAGGGTGTTT